>CM029388.1:147276-165507 GCA_017165825.1 Hepsetus odoe
AGTCAGTGTTTTTTCGGGGAGTTGACAATAACGTTTGCGTTCCGGAGGAGCTGCTTGATCTCAGCAGTCTAAATACCACAACAACGGGTACAGACATTTCTGAAGCTGAGTCAAAGGAACTGACAAGATGGGACTGAAATGGGAGTTTAAGTTGTGTGGAGCTACAACGGATGGAGCTCCAGCTGTGACAGGCGAGCGCAGAGGAGCAGGAGAGCGGAGGGAGGAAGATCAAAGGACTGGATCTTCACCAAGAAGCTCTCTGTGCCGAGACAGTACAGCTCAGCGGAGTGATGAACACTGCTGTGAAAACGGGGAACATCACTCGAGTACGAGCACTCTACCACAGAGAGTCTCACACTTTCTTCACTGACGTTGATGCTGAATATGGAGACCTGCTCCACCACTGAGAAGAGCGCTGGATAAGTCGGGGCTCCGTGTTCGGCGGTTTTCTTCTCTGAGATCAGAGATCGAGCAGTTTTTGAAAGAAAAGGACCGACCTCTTCACGAGCTGAGTGACCCTCTATGGTTGGCAGACCTGGTGTTTTTAGTTGATCTCACTGAACACCTCAACACACTCAACAAACCTACAAGGCCGAGACCAACTCGTAGCGCAGCTTCACGCACACATGAAAGCGTTCTGTGTGAAGCTCCGACTGTTTGAGACACAGTTGCGCACCTTCAGTGTCGCGCACTTCCCCACACTGTCCGAGATCAGATCTGCGTCTCCAGAGGCCGATCTCTCTGATAAAAAGGGGAATATGTGTCTGTGATCACATCATGACACATGCGAGTTTAAAAATCATGAAGATGTTCATACAGAGATGATAGAATATTATACTTTATCTTTCATTATGGAAGACACTCTATTAGAAGTGCTGCTGTTGATTCTAAAATATATCAATTACACACAAACAATGACTTTATTCATTAAATTCTAAAACTAATACTAACCCTGAAGAATAATCCATCCATCCATCAGCTTGTCCCAAACGGGGTCGCGGGGGAGTGCTGGTGTCCAACCCAGCGCACACAGGGCGAGGACGGGGGACGCACCCTGGACAGGTCGCCAGCCCATCGCAGGGAGGAGCGGGACGGGGATGGCACCTTGCTCAAGGGTACCTCAGGGCAACCTATCGGGAAGGGGTTCAAACCCCCGATCCGCCAATCATGTGGGCAACACCCTACCCACTAGGCCACCGCTGCCCCTGAAGAATAATCATTATTTTTTATTTTTACTTTATCATTATTATTACTTTATTTAGTGTTTAAATCTGAAGATGTGCAGCAGTTTAGGAGACACTGAAAGGTTGTTGTTCAGTCTCACTCTGCTCTGCTCACATTTAACATCAGAGCTGTCGTGCAGTCCACTGTTCCAGGAGCTCATGTTCACACCAATCACACACAAGAACTAGCAGAGAAGTAGAAATGAAGGAGTAGAGATGAAGGTGTAGAGATGAAGGTGTAGTTTTGTAGAAACTCGTGCTACTGCTACAGGGAGTCTGCAGCTGTAGTGAGAGCAGGGAGTCTCGATAATGAGGAACAGGTCACCACTCTTGTCCTTCCTCTGTATGAGGACAAACACCTGCTAGTCGTTACTGGTTGTTTCATGATTTTGGCCGGTATGTTGGTAAAGATCCTTCAGATTTACTCTCGGGTCTCCTGCTCTCTCTGTGTTGAAGTCTTTCTCCTTGTGTTTTTCTGGCGCTGCACCAGCTTCCAAGTTTCTCTCTTTAAGTTTCACCCTCAGAAACAGAGAGGAGAGGAAAAGAGTGACTGTTAGTCTCACCTCATATAAACAAGCTTTTACAACAACAACACGTAACCAGTTTCACAGAAAGTCTCGATCTCACAATCACTTCACAACACCTGAGATCTCCAGCAGACACTTTACACACTTTCATTCATTCTACTTTCAACCTGTAATTAACACACAGAGAAACACACACACACACACACTCACACACACACACACACTACACAATAATGAAGTTTACATTATGACCCACAGAGTCCAAACTCAACTTGAGTACACAAACAATAATCACTGCAATACAATACTTTCTGTGAAACCGGATTATTAATATCATTGTAGTGTGTGTGTGTGTGTGTGTGTGTGTGTGATCTGAACTGTGTGTTTAATCTCCAACTGCAGAAAAACCTAAACCTGAACTCACATCAAGTCGTAAAGGAGCTGCACTGATAGGAAACCCAGTGACTCTGTACTGTAAGCTGGACCAGTCTGCTGGATGGAGGTTCTACTGGTCCAAACACACACAGAACCCTGAGAATGGGACCAGCACTGGCACACACTCCTACACCATCAGCTCAGTGAGTGTCTCTGATGGAGGCCAGTACTGGTGCAGAGCTGGGAGAGGAAACCCAGTCTACTACACTAACTACAGTGATACACTCTGGGTAACGGTTACTGGTGAGTAGAAGATGTTCTGGTGTTTAATATGATGCTGTAAAACAGCAGAGAGCTGCAGTAACATGTTATATTATGTTGTTTATGTCATTAATCCTGCATCTATTCATGAGGGTTTATCTGCTATAAAGACACCGTGTGGACATTTCTGATCATGAAACAAACATCATCAGACACTTGAACTGATTTACTGAAAATCTCAGTCAGTGTAAGAGCTGATCATAAAACAAAGAAAATACGTTAAAAAAAAAGCACCAATGTGGCACCAACTCACGTTAAGCTAAAAGTAACTAAAAAAAATGGAGATTAAAGTAGATCTATTGTTCGATGCTGCTTTAGAACACAAATAACATGTTAGTTTAAAAGTTACAGCAGACACGAACATCTTCAGAGGCTCTGATTCACTAAACACTTCACTGTGTGTCTGTCTTCAACAGAGTGAATTTCTAAAAGCCCAGAGAATCAAAGTAAATAAAGTCCCTGTTAGTTAAAAATAAATTAAATATTTTACAAATAAGAAAAACAGCAAGTAATATTTTTAAATCAAGCATGAACTTGGTGATCTGCTCTCTTTTTTTGTACACCACTCTATACTTTCATTTATTGGATACACAGTACATTTAGAACATGGAGGGTGCATCTCTCTCTCTCTCTCTCTCTCTCTCTCTCTCTCTCTCTCTCTGTGTTTATCTTTGATCATCAGGAGGTTCTTGTTTGACTGAACTTCAAGATGAAACTGTTGATTTTGTGGAAGTCACTCTGTGTTTTTACAGAAAATAGTTTTTCTCTTTTCAGGGGACTCCTCAGATCAGAGAGATCCTTTGTTTAATGTTAATTAAATTATTATTTTAGATAAGGGACTGTAATTCCTTCCTTTTTATTTGCTCCTTTTACCCACACTAACTGAACCCATCTCCTGTTATTTACATCATGTGAACCGTTCATGAACAATAGTTCAAATAAAATCAAACTAAATCTCATAATAATAAGATCTTGTTCTAATTTCCTAAAATGTTTCTGATGTTTGTATGTTTTTTTAAATACACCCGATTCTGTGGCTCAAACAAACAGCTTTTCCACTTTGTGGTTCTTTCATCCTGTTAGTGCTGAAAGCTGTAATTTTCATTAGTATTATCTGTAAACAGTGAAAAACAAAGAATGTCTTTGGTCTGTTTTTCAGGAGCATCTTCTCCACTATCTCTGATCATCAGTCCCAGCAGAACTCAACACTTTAGTGGAGACTCTCTCTCACTGATCTGTGAGGGACAGAGAGACTCTACTGGATGGAGAGTGAGACGATACACACACAGTGAGAAGGTGTCAGATTGTTCTTCAGGTTCATCAGTTACAGGATCTACATGCAACATCAGCTCCCTCTTCACATCCCACACTGGAGTGTACTGGTGTGAGTCTGAATCTGGAGGGAGCAGCAGTCCAGTCAACATCACAGTACACAGTGAGTCTACACTGATATTATCACTGATAAATGTCTAAAATAAACAAGCAGAGAGAGAACATTTCTAACAGAACTCATATCTACATTTAATCAGATGCAGTTAAAACACCTGAACATTAAGATCACATCATAGTTAAAATAGTGCAGCAAATGCATGTTGATAAAATCAACTTAAAACTTTTTTCTACTGAAACCTCCATCAAACAAGTGAAAATGCAAGAAGAAATGGTCTCCACCCCACATTTACACACTTTCAATACTGTGTTCACTGTCTGTGTGATCTTTCTTTCCTGTAGCTGGAGATGTGATTCTGGAGAGTCCTGTCCATCCTGTGACTGAGGGAGATCCTCTGACTCTGAGGTGTTTATATCGCCACCCAAAGCCCTCAAACCTCACAGCTGATTTCTATAAAGATGGATCATTACTCCAGACCCAGACTACAGGAGAGATGATCATCCGTACTGTCTCAGAGTCAGATGAAGGTCTCTACCACTGTAAACAGCCAGAGACAGGAGAGTCACCAAAGAGCTGGATCTCCGTCAAGAGTGAGAAAATTAATTTAATTAAATTTACTTAATCTTATTCTACATTACGTTTCATTAAAGTTTATTAAGTGTTTACATTCAAATCCATGTCCTTTTTCTGTCTTAGATTCTAGTCATTTAACAGTTATATTGGCCGTGGCACTGAGTTTAACTCTTTTCATCATCATCATCATCGTCATCGTCATCATACTGAGAAGGTTTTGGTGCAACAAGAAGAACAAAGGTTTGGAAGCTAATCTGTAAGATCAGTTCATGCAGACGGCGGTCTTTTGTGAATTCTATGTTACATTGATGTTGATAACAATATTTAATGTTGGAGAAATGTTTTGCAGTTTCTCTGTTTTGTGATGATGTTCATGTTTTAATAATTGCACTTTGTTTTAAAAGTAATGATGAAACTTTTACATTTGAAACTTGTACCTGTTTTACTGCTGAGGTGCAGGATGTTTATCTTCCTCCACTGGAATCCAGCAGAAGACCAATCAGACATCAGACCAGAGCCAGAACACAGTTTACACTGCACTGCAGGCTGGTCAGTAACATCACCTAAAACTCAGTTAATTTAATACATGATCTTTTTTTAAAGTGTCTTATTTACTGTTTAGAAAAGGTTCTGTGCTGCAAGTCTCTTTTATGCAGACACTGACATGTGACATTAGCATAACACCTCCAGTACAAAACTAAAGAAGAAACAAAACCTGTTTGTAAACTGATCATGTCTGTGGTAAGAGGTATCGTTGGTACATTTGGAAAAATTCATTAATAAGCAGCAGTTTTTTTTTATCTATACTAAAAACAAGCAGTGGAAAAGCATCTCTGATGCACTAATGTTTCTGTTCTAAATGATTCTGCAGACGGGTCCAGTGATGTAACATATGCACAAATTGAAAACTCAGAAAAGAGGCCAAAAGGAAAAGGTAAGATCTACACCTCTGTAATAAAATCTGTCCTTTTTATTTAGAGCCAACATGAAATTGAAATCAGAAAACTTTGTACATCAGAACTTTCTGAGTGAGAAACAGTATCTGGAGCCTCTGAGCCGAGCTTCTTCTCTAGATTATAGAAAGGGACTCTGTGGAAGGGGAAGAATTAACATTTTTATTTTTTTTATTTGATTTTTGGTTTACCTTATATTTTTCCACCTACTTATAAAATCAAACATCAGAAGATGTCCTAGAGAAATGATTTTCTATTGAAGATTCACACTTTCTCATTTCGCATTTTTATCCAAAGCAATTTACAAATGAGGAAAACATTTAAGCTACAGTGCAGTAAGAACGGAGCGGTGAGCATTTAGTGCTACATGATTTAAAGAAAATGAAATTAAAAATGGAAAAGAATAGTGAATGCATGGAGCAAATGAAGTGGTGAGTAAGAAGTGAACAGTGAGGGTTAGTCATGTTAGTGTGTTAGAGAGGGAGACACTGTCTGGTAGCTTGTTCCACCATCAGGGAACCAAGAAAGAAAACATTCTGGACTGAGGTTGCCAGGATGACAGGAAAAGACGCCGTTTCTTCTCTTTTTAGTTCCATCATGTAAATTGATTTCTGTTTTAGATGAAAAAGCAACAAGTCCAATGGATGTGGTTTATTCTCAAATTGATCTGAAAACCATGAATTGCAGCCGAGGTAAGTATTAACCTTTATAGATTGTTTAAAACCCACACAATTTAGAAATATGTAGCAACACCTAAACAACACACCCCACCAAAAATGAAGATGATTTTCTTTCTTTCTATAACATCACTTTGTGCTGGGGCTAGGTAATGTATAATAACAACAACAATTATTATTATTATTATTATTATTTATTATTATTATTGTGTGCTGAATAAAAACTGAGGGACAGAATCACAGAACTACGATCAAAACAGGACAATTTTAGTCTGATTTTAAATCACTCTTCATGAAGTGAAACAAGGCAGCATGTATTGTATGAGTTTAGACTCTCAAACATTGACTGGATTAATGGCGGTAACAGAGGGGTTTATTTATGAGAAAGAACAGAAGAGATTGACCCCACAGTGCGAGGCATGGTGCTGGATTATTCTGGGCTGGTTTGTCCTGCTCTGAAATGGGACAGAATCCACTGTACTTTGATAAAAACCAACTCCATTCCTTCAGAGAGATCCTCTCGGGTTTGGATCTTTACTGAGAAGGATTTATACTGAATCATCTCAAAGCTTTGCAGAAACGTCTTCAAGACTGAAAAAGATGAAGGACTGTTAATTGTTATAGACTTTCTTTCACAGTTTCCTTACCTAAACTCCATCGTGTATTTATGTGGGTGTTTGAAGACTGGAATCCAGGAATTCCATCACATGACATCACATGAAATCATTCAGTGTTAAACTCACCTTGAACTCGTGGAATCCATGATGCAAGCAGTTTTTACAGCAAATTAATTCTGAATTCATTCATGTGTTGAACTGTATTTAAGCTTCTCCACATCATTTTAAGATGATTGTAGGATTGGTATCAAATGCTAATTAGAAGTAATATCATTGGTGTACCTGCATGTAAAGAAAGTTTCTGTTGTCTCTTAGATACTGGAGCTGACCCCAGTGGTGTGACGTATGCTGAAATTGATCTGAATCCCAAGAAAGTGGGACTGTTTAAACGTGAGGGAAAAAAATAATGATCATAATCATTTTTATTTTTGTCTTAATAGCGACTTTCTTTAGATTTCTTCATTTCTGTTCAGGGAAACTCACTCTGGTTTGATTGCATTTGCCTTTATTAAAATAAAAACTGTATAAAATGTAAAATACAATAATCTGTACCAAGGCTCTAATCTTGTAGGCTCATGAAGAAACCATCATGTTGTGGGAAGAAATACTGAAACAGTGCCATGGATGACCAAAGACCTGCTCTGACTTTAACACGAGTGAGAATAAGAAGTGTACGTTTGAGAGTGTTACTGTTACTGGAAAGTGTTTTTGCAGCATTAAAATCTATTTTCCTGACACCTGATTGGAGCTTGAAGGGTGCAGACAGAATAACATCAGGATGTGAACATATTTTGGACTGATCAGAATCTTTATCCAGTCTGTGTGTTCTGTTGTTTATTTGATTATTATGATGTGTTACAGGAAGTTTGTGTTAATGATCTGGAGTTTAGGATTTTGAATACTGAGTGTTGAGTATCCCAACACGCTGCTCTAAACAGGCAGAGGCTGTAATGTCAGGTGGGGGGTGTTGGGTGCTCTTTGGCTATTCGGTTAATAAGTAATAATGATATTTTATTTTAAACTTTTTAAAATTAACATTATTTGTTAGTAAATAAGGCATCATTTACCAACCAAGACTTTGTAACGGTGGTGACGGTGTCGAGTTCTGGACATCAGTGCTGAGCCGAGAGGTCATTACAGAACGTAAAAGCTTTAATAACATAACTGCACAGAAACTCCAAACACAGATAAACTTACACGACACGTACAGATTAACAAAGACCGACGCTCTGCTCTCGCTCAACGGGGCTTTTAAAGCAAACCCAAATGAAGCACACCTGTTAGCCCAACGCCAAACAGGTGAGCTCTCCCAAGAGCTGAGCAGAGCGCCATCTAGTGTTACAGACACCCATCATTATTCAGAATTATTCATTCAGTCTATCAGTTAACACACCCGTTAAATGAGGTTTCTGATTTTCTTAAATATGATTTAAATGATTTATCAGATTTGATTTAAGAGCTTTATTTGAGCGTTATATAAAATATACTACATGAATATCAGCTTATATCAAAATGATAGTAAAACACCTTTGTTGTGTACTGCTGTTATATAATTCCATTTTTTATTTTTATTCTAAAATAATCAATATATATTTAACATTTTTTCACTTTTTTATTGTCCTTATGCTGAACTAATTTTTCTTTTTTTGCTTTATCTTATTCTTATGCTAATATGCTATTAGTTATAATCATTTATACTCTTTATTCTCATTCATGATGTATTGCAGCCCATTTACTTACTTTTTGCTTTTTAAATTCAATTTTACTTTCACATTGATCAATATAAAGCTTTTTTGATTATTCTGTCTATCAGTTAACACCACTATGTTAAATGAAGTTTCTGATTTTCTTAGTTAAATATGATTTAAATGATTTATCAGGTTTAAGTGCTTTATTTGAGCTTTATATGAAATATCAAGTCAAGTGATATTTGACCATATACACAGTACACAGTGAAACGAAATAACGTTCCTCCAGGACCCTGGTGCTACACACAAGACAAGACACAAGACAAACACAAGAATATAAATAATGAATATAAATATAAAAATGAATATCAGCCTATCACAATTATTCTAAAATAATCATGTATTTTTTTCACTTTTTTCACTTTTTTATTATTCTTATACTGAACTCTGACTTTTATTGTATTCTTATGCTAAAATGCTGCTGGTTATAAACATTAATACTGTTTTCTCCTTCATGATGTATCGCAGCCCGTTTATTTAGATATTTGCTTTTTAAATTCAAGTTTACTTTCACTTTTATCTATATAAAGCTTTTTTTATTATTTTGACATTTTAATTATCATAATCAATCTTTTAATATGTAATACGTTTGTTTTTATTGAGTTTTAATGATTCCTGAATAACATAAATAAACAGTTTAGTAATCATATTTCCTGGTCTCTGTATTCAGATTTAACCTGTGATTTAGTATTAGATTAAATGTTTGAATGACAGTGACTGGTTTGAGGATTTTACAGTGTGTAGATGTTGATATTGTTATAATCTTTACAAAAGGAAGATGCTCTGTGATGGACTGGCGGCCTGTCCAGGGTGGTTCTCTGCTTTTGGGCCTGTGAGCCCTGTAATAGGCTTTCGTGTCCCCTGTGACCCTGGTAAAGATAAACAGCTCAGATCCTGGTAGTTGCATTAAATGCTTAAATACTTTTTGCATTCTGATATATTTTTGGAATTTAAGGAATCCAGGTATGTACACACAGCAGTGCTATAATGCAATAAAAACTTACTCATAATAGATGAGGCACTCCTAACACTCCTAAATAATGATCGCATGTTGATTGATTATTCATTCAGTCAGTCAGTCATTTATTTGGCACACCTGGTAATCATGAGCAGGCAGGCTGTAAGAAATATTCTTTATTGCCTTGAGAAAGATATTTATACCATGTTAAGATTTTTCTTTCAATCATTTTTCCTCTATTAAAGGAGATTATTATAGGAGGTATAGGAGATATTATAGGAGATTGTTTATTTTGATTTGCCTAGTGGTTAGGGAGTTGGCCCCGCATCGGAAGATTGTGGGTTCGATTCCCTCCCAAGTAGGTTGCCCTGAGGTACCCCTGAGCAAGGTACCGTCCCCATCACTGCTCCCTGGGTGCTTTCAATAGCTGCCCACTGCTGCACGGTGTTTGTGTGCATGGGTTAAAAACAGAGGTCCAATTTCGTTGTGGTTCATGGTGTGTAGTGCTGTGACCTTGCAATGACAAGGGTTGTCACTTTCACTTTTGTTCTGCAACACTGCAAGAACAAAGTAGCGTCTGATGAATGTACTGCATGTTCTGTCTATTGTCCTGTCTGTTGTTGTCGCACTTGTCTGTCTATTTTGTCTTGTGTAGCACCAGGGTCCTGGAGGAATGTTATTTTGTTTCACTATGTACTGTGTATATGGTTGAAATGACAATAAAATCCTACTTGTCTTGAAGGTCCTTGTCTCTCTGCCCTCTGTACAGGTCATCTTTACCACTTGCTGCATCCAAAGGTTCCGCAGCATATGGGCCTCTACTTCCAGGAGAAGAAACAGTTTCTTCCCCCTGGCCATCAGACTTCTGAACTGATTTAATCACGTTACACTGCAATACTTACTATTTATTACTAGTATTTTCTGTTGCCCTCGCACTTTAACCAAAACACTCCTGCTCCATCACACTGCCAACAATGTGCTGCTTTGTTCTGCAACACTGCAGCTATCCATCAGTGATTGCACTGTATGTTCTGTCTATTGTTCTGGATGCTGTTGTCTGCACTTGTCTGTCTCTCTTGTCTGTTTGTCTTGTCTTGTGTCTTATGTCGTGTCTTATTTCGTCCTATATGTAGCACCAGGGTCCTGGAGGAACGTTATTTCGTTTCACTATGTACTGTGTATGTGGTTGAAATGACAATAAAAACCTACTTGACTTGAATGAAAGAGAGCCTGATGTTGAACTCAGGACCGCTCATGACCAACTTCTTTTTCAATGAAGAAAAAGTAAATGTACACTCAGGAGTGTACAAAGTTCAAAGCAGTCACCTAAAGGCTTATCATCCTTACGCTTGATTAAAGTAATGTCTGTGGTCTGTAGATGACTCTGGACCAATAACTGAAGAATGTAGGGATGATGGTTGTGCAACCCTTCTTTTTCTGAAAGTACTAAAGGCCTATATTTTGGGCATGATGGGAAACATCTTTAAAGGTATTGTTCTTCCAGCTCACCTCTTTGCTACACACTGCCTGTTCACTGTCCTCCTGACACATTTATTTCACTGTCCATATTGTTAGAACTGTATAAACTGTTCCTTTACAACACTGCACACACTGTAGCAGACAACATCACTTAAGCTCCACCTTCCTGTAATTTATACCACTTCCTGTAATGTGAACTGTAATGTGAACTTTGTCTCCCTCTGGTGGTGGAGTTTGGACAATGGGTTTATCCACAGGCAGGGTGACTTCTTCCTCGTGTCTTCTTCTTTGTGTCAGGGCGAGATAAACCCTTTTCTTGATGTTGTGCCATTTCTGTAATGATCTCATTGCATTTGGCCAAAAGTGTCTGTAAATATTAAAGTTAAATTAGAGTTTAAATAATCTTAGTCGCCCATTTTATGGCTGTAACTCAACCATGCAAGTTTGACTTTAAGAACATTCAAGTGAGAATGATAGCAGCATCTTATATTAAACTGTATTTCTTCTTTGTTTTTTCGGCTGCTCCCGTTTAGGGGTCGCCACAGCGGACCAACTGTCTCCATTTCTTCCAGTCCTCTGCATCTTCCTCCTTCATACCAACCTCCTCCATGTCCTCTCTCACCATGTCCATAAAAATCCTCTTTGGTCTCCCTCTTTTCCTCTTTCCTGGCAGCTCCATATATCCTCCTCCCAATATAATCCTCATCTCTCCTCAGGACATGTCCAAACCAACACAACCTGTTCTTACTTTGTCACTAAAACATCTAACCTGAGCTGTTCCTCTAATATACTCATTTCTAATCCTGTCCATTCTTGTCACACCCAATGAAACTCTCAGCATCTTTAACTATGATATTTTATCTGAATCTCCAGCTCTGCCTTCTGTTTTTTTGTCAGTGCCACCATCTCCAACCCAAACAACATAACTGATCTCACTACTGTCCCGTAAACCTTCACTTTCACTCTGCCTGTCCATTACTATTGCAAACAAGAATGGGCTCAGCGTTGATCCTTCATGTAATCCAACATCTACCTTGAATGCATCTGTCACTCCCACTGCAGATCTCATAACTGTCACACTTCTTTCAATGCTTTCCCTGCCTCCGTCACCCTTGGCTTACCCAATTGGGGCTCGGACCCAGATTCTGTAAAGCTGCTTTGTGACAACAACAGCTGTAAAAAGTGATATATAAATAAAGTTGACTTGACTTGACTCTCATACATATCTTGATCTACTCTCACATACTTCTCTGTAACACCTGAATTCCTCATACATAACCACAGCTCCTCTCTAGACATCCTGTCATATGCTTTCTCCAAATGAACAATGTAACTCCCTCTGTACCTTCTCTGTACTTCTCCATCAACACCCTCAGAGCATACATTGCATCTGTGGTGATCTTTCTTGGCATAAAACCACACTGCTGTTCACTGATCCTCACCTCTTTTCCTAAACTAGCTTCCACTACTCTTTCCAATAACCTCATGCTTTGGCTGATCAACTTTTTCCCTCTTTAGTTACTACAGCTCTGTGCATCACCCTTATTCTTAGAAATTGGTACCAGTACACTCTTTTCCACTCAGGCGTCCTCTCACTTACCAAGGAAATTTTCCAATGAACCAGAATGAAGGACCTTTGCAAAAGTTAGGGCACACATTATTTGTTACTCCATTATGTTTAAACTTAAAAGAAATTGTGCCCTGTGTTTGAGACTTACATGTTTAGTCAGGCTCCAGGGGTTCACAGATACAGAGAATTACTGCAAACTGGGATGTTGGTGCTGCTGGCCCACCACTCTCACATTAATAAACTCATGAACTCATAAATTAAAATTATAAGGTATGCACAAGGGGCAGCGGTGGCCTAGTGCTTAGGGCGTTGGCTGCATGAATGGAGGATTGGGGGTTCGAACCCCTTCCTGATAGGTTACCCTGAGGTACCCTTGAGCAAGGTGCTGTCCCTGTTGCGCTCCTCCCTGTGATGGACTGGCAACCTGTCCAGGGTGTGTCCTTTGCCTTGCGTGACCTGGGATGGACTCCAACACCCCCCTGTGACTTTGGGACCAGTGGTAGAAAATAACTGACTGACATATGAACAATTTTCACATAATAGAACGGTGCTTTTCTTGTGTCATGGTTCTTTTCAGAACATTTAGATGACATTTTGGTGCAAGTTCTTCCACCAGATCTCATTTACATAGTTCTTTTACAACCATCCATTCAGTGCTCATTTATGGAACTAAAAATGTAGCTTCATTCCTGCAAAACCAAAATGATGATCACGGAGCTCAGACACAGAAGTACAACACAAAGTGCACTACAAAACAATTTTCTTGAAAAGTGAAATACAGGTCTCTTTTCAGAACATTGTAAGAGTGGCTTCACTATTATATATTATATATATACTACTATATTCCTTCCATGGAATGGTTAATTAAAGAAACCTTCATATGTGAGTGTTGGATGAGGTGCATAATGTTACATAGAATCTTTACATAATTTTTTAGAAACTATTCACACATTTCTCATCAGCCAAAAGCGCTTTTGTGGCACTTATTTTAAAATGGTTGGAACATCACAGTGATCACAAAATGACCTTCAGCCTGTGTGAGAGCTGAGGGGAGTTATTTAGAGGTTTGTGGTTTGGCTGCTATTCTATAGTGGATATGACATCTTCAGTTTCTGAGGAACTGAAACTCAGTTCCAGAGAGTCAGGTAGAGAGTCACTCCAGAGCGGCCTAAACCAAGGTGGTCATTTTTATATAGCATTGACTTTCCACTCACACTCATGCACACAATCCAATCACGAACTTACCCATACACGTGAACATATATGCACAGCTTCATGAATTAAGATGATTTATGGGCACAACTGAGGTGCTTTAAAGAATTTGTTAATTGCAGGGGGCAGCTATTGAAAGTGCACAGGCAACAGTAATGGGGATGGTACCTTGCTCAAGGGTACCCTACTGGTGAGGGAATCAAACCCACAATCTCCCAATCCAGGGCCAGCTCCCAAACCACTAGGCCACCGCTACATGGCATTACTCCCATGTGCAGCAATAACGGCAACTAAACATTTCCAGCAACTTGATCACGTTTTGGAGCAGAAATGGCCTAGTGTTTAAAGACTAGGCCTCAGAATTAGAGGGCAGTGCGTTTGAGTCCCAGACAAACTGGTTGCCCTGAGATACTCTTGACCCCATCACTGCTCCTCGGGTGCTGGATATGACTGCCCACAGTGTGTGTATGGTTTTAATGCAGAGGATCCATTTTGTTGTAGTTCACTGAGTGCTGTGCTGTGTGCTAGCAATTAGAAGTAGTCACTTTCACTTTCACTTTCATTTAATCACTTCTGCTCATCCATTTGGAAGATTTCTAGCCCCTTTCTCCATTTAGAGCAACATTAACTCGGGATATTGATGGGTTTCTCCATATGAACTATGCAGTTATGTCGACATTTATGTTGGATTAAGGTCAGGACTTAACTATTTCAAGAGATTACTGTTCTTTTTCATTTTTTGTTTCCTCACGAAAAAGGGAGGAATATGCTTAAGCTCCTTTTCTCCATTTTCCCACTTTCTCATGAGATCTAGTTTACATACAAATTTCCGGATATTTTTTTTTTAGAATTCACTGATAAAATTCAGAACTCATTGTTCAATCACTGATGGCAAGCTGTTCTGGCCCCAAGTGCAGCAACAAAGGCCCAAGCCATGATTCTACCACCATCATGTGTTACAGATGGGATAAGGTTCTTGTGCTGGGATGCAGTGTTTTATTTTCCCAAACTGTGGTAACTCTGTCACGGTCACTATTACTGTTCAGTGTTCTCCTGATGGTGGACTCATGAACATTAACGTAAGCCAAAGTGAGAAAGACCTTTAGACGTTATATTGGGCTTATATTGGACGTTATATTACATTCTATTACAAGTGATGTTTGTTGCTCAGCCACTTCTAAAGAGGGTCACAATGGAACTGAACTTCATTCTGTCTGTTTTAAACTTTTTTAAACACCTCAATAAAACAAAATTTCAGTGAATATATCAGTGAGTGGGATCAAGGACCATTTACAGGTTTAATTTATACTGATAGGTGAACTTTTGTAACTGGCATGAATTACTCTCTCTCTCTCTCTCTCTCTCTCTCTCTCTCTCTCTCTCTCTCTCTTTCTCAGGAAGTCCTTATTGTTCAATAGAATCGCAGCCAGACTTTAGTGTGTCAGCATGGAGTTCAGGGCACTCACTATCATCACTGGTAAGTAACTGTCTCTGTGTTTTTATTTATCCATTTGTTTGTCCTCATGCTTGTGTTTATCATGTGTGATGTTTATCTGTATGAGTTTAATCTGAATTTTTCATGTTGATTAGTTTTTTTGTGTTCATTTTAGATCCCATTATAACATCTAAACGTTTTCTCTGATTTTAGTGAGCTGACAAAGAGACAGTCTTGGAATAACAGTCAGAACTGAATAAGGAAGCTGGTTTAGATTGTTTGTCTATGCTGGGTACATGCAGTGAACTAAATTACTGCACATTTGGAATTAGGCCAAAGACTTATTATTTCCACATTTTATTCAAGTGCCTGGGTGTTAAGACTGCAACGGCACGGGCATCTGAAAACTATTTTTGCAAATAAAGGAAAATTTTCAGATTTTCAAGAAAAAGGTCAATGTATCTCCTAAAATATATGTGTTAGGCCAGAGATGTTCTGGATGTTTCATAATAGATGTTTCATTTTGGATGTTTCATATTGGCCCAAGGCCAAAATTCCAAACTATGGTTAAATTCAAAGATTGTTGAGCGTCTGTAATACCAAATAATTGTTAAGTTGATCTAAAATCATCTTTTTGCCTTGTAACGTATATTTATGTTTGTTCCTTTAGTATTTATGAAACTGATGATGTCTTTTGATTCTTGATATAAAATGCACCTATGTGACCTTTTCAGGTAGAAGCAGGCAGGAATAACATAAAGTGAACAAATAGAAAGGCACTTAGTTATGATATCAAATGTGATAAAGAGAGTCCATCTGGAAAGTATTGACAGCGCTCCACTTTTTCCACGTAGATTACATTTCTTTATACCTCAAAATTCTACACAAAATTGCCTCTAATGGCAAAGTGAAAAAAAGTTTGCTTGAAACCTTTGTAAATTTCTAAAGAATAAAAAATAACTCAAACATAAGTAATTTTGCTCAGGACTTAATTGAAGCACTTTTAGCAGCAATTACAGCCTCAAGTCTTTTTGAGTTTGATGCTACAAGCTTGGCACACCTATTTCTGAACATCTCCAGAGATTTCAGGTTCAAGTCCAGGCTCTGGCTTGGCCAGAGTTGTTCGGAAGCCACTCCTTTGTTATCCTGGCTGTGTGCTTAGGGTTGTTGTCCTGTTGGAAGATGAACCTTCACCCCAGTCCGAGGTTCAGAGCACTTTGGAGCAGGTTACAAGTACTGTAGCGATGGTATTTCCCAGGTATAGAATAGAAAGTGACTATTCTTGTCATTACGAGGTCACAGCACAGCACACAGTGAACCACAACAAAATTGGACCTCTGCATTTAACCCATGCAAACATATACCATGCAGCAGCTATGAAAGCACCCAGGGAGCAGTGACGGGGACGGTACCTTGCTCGAGGGTACCTACAACCTACTGGTAAGGGGTTTGAACCCACAATCTTCCGATCATGTTCCTAACCACTTGGCCACTGCTGCCCAATGATAATTAATTAATAATTAATTAACAATTAAATAATTTGTTAAGCAATGAATGGTGCCTGGTTTCCTCCAAACATGGCGCTTGGCATTCAGGCCAAAGAGTTAAATCATTGTTTCATCAGACCAGGTAATTTTGTATCTCATGGTCTGAGAGTCCTTCAGGTGCCTTTTGGCAAACTCCAGGCAGGCTGTCATGTGTCTTTTACTGAGGAGTGGCTTCTGTGTGGCCACGCTACCATACAGGCCTGATTGGTGCTGCAGAAATGGTTGTCCTTCCAGAAGGTTCCCTTCTCTCCGTAGAGTGATGCTAGAGCTCTGTCAGCGTGATCATCTTGTTCTTGTTCACCTCCCTGGCCCAGCTACCCAGATTGCTCAGACTGGCTGAGTGGCCAGCTCTAGGAAGAGTCCTGGTGATTCCAAACTTCTTCCATTTATGGGTGATGGAGGCCAGTGTGCTCATTAAGACATTCAATGCTGCATCAATTTTTCTGTAGCCTTCCCCAGATCTGTTTCTTCATACAATCCTGTCTCTGAGGTCTACAGAAAATTCCTTGGACTTCATGGCTTGGTTTGTTCTCTTACATGCCCTGTCAACTCTGGGACTATATATAGAAAGGTGTGTGTGCCTTTCCAAATCATGTCCAGTCTACTGAATTTACCACAGGTGGACTCCAATCAAGTTACAGAAACTTCTGAAGGAAGATCAGTGAAACAGGAGGCACCCGATATCTTACTTCCCATTTGCATGTAAGAATATAAATGTTAATATTCCAAAATTATTTGAATTCTTATAAAGAGATGAAGAAAGTGGACAGGAGTACAAGGAGATGAATCGCAAAAGATAAGGTTTTGGTGAAGTGTATGAGAGGTTGGACAGTAAAGAGGGAGAAAAGGACCTTTACCGATTGGCTAGACAGAGAGACAGAGCTGGGAAAGATGTGCAGCAGGTCAGGGCGATAAAGGATGGACATGGAAACGTACTCACAGGTGAACAGAGCATGTTGAGCAGATGGAAGGAGTACTTTGAGGGGCCGATGAATGAAGAAAATGAGAGAGAGAGATGATCAGATGATGTGAGGATAGTGAACCAGGAAGTGCAGCAAATAAACAAGACTGAAGTAAGGGCAGCGATGAAGAGGATGAAGAATGGAAAGGCTGTTGGACCGGATGACATACACGTGGAAGCATGGATGTGTTTAGGGGAGACCCATTCCAGATGGAGCTTGAGGCTGTCACTGCTGTTGTCTGCCTCCGAATTACTGCTTGGTTGGTCCATTTTCGCAGGGTGTGTGTATACATTGATGACTGGAACTGAGGGAGTTGGGGACTGTGATGGTTGCTGGACTCCATCCAATTGCTGACTCACTGGTGATGCAGGATTTGGTCACTGGTATTTGAGATGCCTGCAAAGTCTGCTCTTCCACAACTGCAGCTCGAGTGTTTTCCCCTTTTTCTTAACTTTTCCTTTGAGTTCTGCCAGTTGGATCTGTGCTACCTTTCTCAGCACTTCTCAGCTCTTGTTCTTTGATTATTTTTTTCATTTTGTCTGTGTTTATCCACAGCATGTGTCACATGAGCCACAAACTCATCAAACACAAAGTAGCTTCTTCTCAAAGTGATCACGATCACTCTCTCTCTCTCTCTCTCTCTCTCTCTCTCTCTCTCTCTCTC
>CM029388.1:166007-197334 GCA_017165825.1 Hepsetus odoe
ATCAATGCAATGAGTTACAGAAGTGGCACCACACATATCTGGTGAAAAATTGTGGCATGCAGGGTACCTTCCACATGCAGTGCCTGCTGATGGCACACAGCATCTTGGCTCACCTCAGGAATCCATCATGTAGACTGTTACTATCAGACAGATGATCCAGGACAATAGCTGCATATAGTGAGCAATACAGGAACATAGATGCATGGCACTGATGGGCCAGGAGTTTAGAGACTAGGCCCCATAATCGGCAAGCCATGGGCTTGAATCCCGGTACAGGAGGAGATTCTGCTATTCGCTTCCTTGGACCTGCTATAAATAGGTTGATTGTTTTTATTCAGGAAAAGAGGAAGACCAAAGAGAAGGTTTATGGATGTGGTGAGAGAGTACATGAAGGTGGTCGGTTTGAGGGGGGAAGATGCAGAGGACTGGAAGAAAAAGAGACCGTGGTTGATCCGCTGTGGCGACCCCTAAACGGGAGCAGCCAAAAGACAAAGAAGAAGAAATAAAGTTTAATATCCATCCATTATCTGCCGCTTGTCCCAAACGGGGTCGCAGGGGAGTGCTGGCATCCAACCCAGCGCACACAGGGCGAGGACGGGGGACGCACCCTGGACAGGTCGCCAGCCCATCGCAGGGAGGAGCAGGATGGGGACGGTACCTTGCTCAAGGGTACCTCAGGGCAACCCATTGGGAAGGGGTTCGAACCGCCAATCCGCCGATCAAGTGGCCAACGCCCTAACCACTAGGCCACCACTGCCCGTAAAGTTTAATATAAGATGCTGATATCATTCTTACTTTAATGTTCTTAAAAGCTAAAGTCAAACTTGCATGGTTGAGTTACAGTCAAAAAATGGGCGACTAAGATTATTTAAACTCTAATTTAACTTTAATATTTACAGACACTTTTGGCCAAATGCAATCAGATCGTTACAGAAAAGGCCAAACATAAAGAAAAGGGTTTATCTCGCCCCGTCACAAAGAAGACGACACGAGGAAGAAGTCATCCTGCCTGTGGATAAACCCATTGTCCAAACTCTATGGCCAGAGGGAGACAAAGTTCACATTACAGGAAGTGGTATAAATTACAGGAAGGTGGAGCTTAAGTGATGTTGTCTGTTACAGTGTGTGCAGTGTTGTAAAGGAACAGTTTATACAGATTCTAACAATATGGACAGTGAAATAAATGTGTCAGAAGGACAGTGAACAAGCAGTGTGTAGCAAAGAGGTGAGCTGGAAGAACAATACCTTTAAAGATGTTTCCCATCATGCCCTAAATATAGGCCTGTAGCACTTTCAGAAAAAGAAGGGTTGCACAACCATCATCCCTACATTCTTCAGTTATTGGTCCGGAGTCATCTACAGACATTACTTTCATCAAGCGTAAGAATGATAAGACTTTAGGTTACTGGGCGCATGACTGCGTCTGAACTTTTTACACTCCTGAGTATACATTAACTTTTTCTTCATTGAAAAATCTTAATTCAACTCAAAATAAACAACAAATCTCTTAATAGAGGAAAAATGAACCATCTTACATGTTATCATGGTATAAATATCTTTCTCAAGACAATAAAGAAAAGAATATTTCTTCCAGCCTGCCTGCTCATGTTTACCAGGTGTGCCAAATAAATGACTGTTTGTTTAGAAGTGTTAGGAGTGCTGCATCTATTATGATTAAGTTGTTGTTGCATTATAGCACTGCTGTGTGTACATACCTGGTAGTTTTTGCCTGAATTCCTTAAATTCCTCAAGTATATCAGAATGTAAAAAGTATTGGAGCATTTAATGCAACTACCAGGATCTGAGCTGTTTATCTTTACCAGGGTCACAGGGGACACTGAAGCCTATTGCAGGGCTCACAGGCCCAAAAGCAGAGAACCACCCAGGACAGTCCACCAGTCCATCACAGAGCCTCTTCCTTTTGTAAAGATTATTACAATTTCAACATCTACACACTGTAAAATCCTCAAACCAGTCACTGTCATTCAAACATTTAATCTAATACTAAATCACAGGTTAAATCTGAATACAGAGACCAGGAAATATGATTACTAAACTGTTTATTTATGTTATTCAGGAATCGAAACGAAATAAAAACAAACTAATTACATATGAAAGGGTTGATTATGATCATTCAAATGTCAAAATAATAATATTGATAATGTGAAAGTAAAATTGGATTTAAAAAGCAAAAATGAAAGTAGACGGCAAGATATCATGAATGAGAAAACTGTATTAATGATTATAACCAATAGTATTTTAGCAAAAGAATAAGATACAAATGTCAGAGTTCAGCATAAGAATAATAAAAATGTGAAAAAAGTGAAAATGTAAAAAATACATTATGATTATATTAGCATAAAATAATTGCGATAAGCTGCTTATATTTTATATTAAACTCATAAAGCACTTAAATCAAATCTGATAAATCATTTAAATCATATTTAACTAAGAAAATCAGAAACTTAATTTAACAGGTGGTGGTACCTGATAGACTGAATAATTTAAAAAGCTTTATATTGATAAATGTGAAAGTAAAATTTAATTTAAAAAGCAAAAAGTAAAAAGTAAGTAAATGGGCTGCAATACATGCATGAGAATAAAGAGTATAAATGATTATAACCAATAGCATATTAGCATAAGAATAAGGTACAAATATCAGAGTTCAGCATAAGGACAATTAAAAAAGTGAAAAAATGTTAAACACAATGATTATTTTAGAATAAAAATAAAAAATGGAATAATATAAAAGCTGTACACAACAACGGTGTTTTGCTATCATTCTGATATTAGCTGATGTTTGTGTAGGATATTTTATATAAAGCTCAAATAAAGCTCTTAAATCAAATCTGATAAATCATTTAAATCATATTTAAGAAAATCAGAAACCTCATTTAACAGGTGGTGGTAACTGATAGACTAAATGAATTATTCTTAATAATGATGGATGTCTTGGTTGGTAAATGATGCCTTATATACTAACAAATAATGTTAATTGTAAAAAGTTTAACATAAAATATCATTATTACTCTGCCAAAGCTCAAGAGCACCCAACACCTGCCACCTGTGTTCAAAACTCAACATTCAAAATCCTAAACTCCAGATCATTAACACAAACCTCCTGTAACACATCGTAATAATCAAATAAACAACAGAACACACAGACTGGATAAAGATTCTGATCAGTCCAAAATATGTTCACATCCTGATGTTCTTCTGTCTGCACCCTTCAAAGCTCCAATCAGGTGTCAGGAAAACAGATTTTAATGCTGCAAAAACACTTTCCAGTGACAGTAACACTCTCAAATGTGTTTGAGAACTCTCAAACTTACTCTCACTCTTCTTAAAGTCAGAGGAAGTCTTTGGTCATCCATGGCACTGTTTCAGTATTTCTTCCCACAACATGATGGTTTCTTCATGAGCCTACAAGATTAGAGCCTTGGTACAGATTATTGTATTTGACATTTTATAAAGCTTTTATTTTAATAAAGGCAAATGCAATCAAACCAGAGTGAGTTTCTCTGAACAGAAATTAAGAATTTAAAGAAAGTGCACTAATCTGAGTATACGGTTAGGGAGCTACAAGCTATAGTTTTGAGCAGAAACTATTAAAACAAAAATTAAAATGATCATGTAATTATTTTCCCTCACCTTTAAACAATCCTACTTTCTTGGCTTTCAGATCAATTTCAGCATACGTCACATCACTAGGGTCAGCTCCAGTATCTAAGAGACAACAAAAACTTTTACATGCAGGTACACTAATGATCAAGTCAAGTCAAGTCAAGTAGGATTTTATTGTCATTTCAGCCACATACACAGTACACAGTGAAACGAAATAACGTTCCTCCAGGACCCTGGTGCTACACACAAGACAACAAGCGAAGCAGCGTTATCAGTACAGTAAAGTGCGATGTGCAATAAAGTAAAAAATAATAAATAGTTGATATATGGATGGAAGAGTGATAATGAAGATATTGTCAGTTTAAAAGTCTGATGGCCAGGGGGAAGAAGCTATTTCCCAACCTGGTAGTGGAGGCCCGTATGCTGCGGAACCTTTTCCCGGACAGTTCAGCACATACATGAAATAATGCCTGTATTTCAGAATTTATTTGCTGTAACTGCTCGCATCATGGATTCCACGAGTTCAAGGTGAGTTTAACACTGAATGATTTCACAGAGTTTCAAAGAACATTCTGTCATGTGATGGAATTCCTGGATGTCAGTCTTCAAACACCCACATAAATGCATGTTGGGGTTTAGGTCAGGAAACTGTGAAAGAAAGTCTATAACAATTAACAGTCCTTCATCTCTTTCAGTCTTGAAGACGTTTCTGCAAAGCTTTGAGATGATTCAGTATAAATCATTCTCAGTAAAGATCCCAACCGGTGAGGATGTCTGAAGGAATGGAGCTGGTTTTTATCAAAGTGTAGTGAAATTGGATTCTGTCCCAGAGCAGGACAAACCAGCCCAGAATAATCCACCACCATGCCTCACACTGTGGGGTCAATCTCTTCTGTTCTTTCTCATAAATAAACCCCTCTATTACCGCCATTAATCCAGTCAATGTCTGAGAGTCTAAACTCATACAATACATGTTGCCTTGTTTCACTTCATGAAGAGTGGCTTAAAGCCAGACTAAAATTGTTCTGTTTTGATCGTAGTTCTGTGATTAGGGTCCCTCAGTTTTTATTCAGCACACAATAATAATAATAATAATAATAATAATAATAATAATAATTGTTATTGTTGTTGTTGTTATACATTACCTAGCCCCAGCTCAAAGTCATGTCACAGAAAGAAAGAAAATCATCTTAATTTTTGGTTATTTAGGTGTTGCCACTTATTTCTAAATTCTGTGGGTTTTAAAAAATCTATAAAAGTTAATACTTACCTCGGCTGCAATTCATGGTTTTCAGATCAATTTGAGAATAAACCACATCCATTGGTCTTGTTGCTTTTTCATCTATAGCAGAAATCAGTTCACATGATGGAACAAAAAAGAGAAGAAAAGGCGTATTTTCCTGTCATCCTGGCAACCTCAGTCCAGAAGGTTTTCTTTTTTGGTTCCCTGATGGTGGAACAAGCTACCAGACAGTGTCTCCCTCTCTAACACACTAACATGACTAACCCTCACTATTCACTTCTTACTCACCACTTAAATTTACATTTACAGCATTTAGCAGATGCTCTTGTCCAGAGCGACTTACAGCTCCTAATTACAGGGACAGTCCCCCTGGAGCAACTCAGGGTTAAGGGTCTTGCTCAGGGACCCAGTGGTGGTAGTGCTAGAGGTGGGATTCAAACCTGGAACCTCTTGAGCAATTGGTCCATAGGCAAGTACCCTTCCACTAGATTTCAATTTCATTTCGGCTCTAAATAAAAAGGACAGATTTTATTACAGAGGCGTAGATCTTACCTTTTCCTTTTGGCCTCTTTTTTGAGTTTACAACTTGTGCATATGTTACATCACTGGACCCGTCTGCAGAATCATCTAGAACAGAAACATTGGTGCATCAGAGAAGCTTTTCCACTGTTTGTTTTTAGTATAGATAAAAAAAACTGCTGCTTATTAATGAATTTTTCCAAATGTACCAACGATACCTCTTACCACAGACATGATCAGTTTGCAAACAGGTTTTGTTTCTTCTTTAGTTTTGTACTTGTAACGGTGGCGGGGTGCAGGGAGGACGCCAATGCAGAGCCAGGAGTTCGCAACGTAACTTTATTAACTATATTAACAAAACAAAACAAAACAAAACAAAACCAAGGACTGCAGTCCTAACTAAAATCAAGGAACTGCAGCCTAAACCAAGAACACCAAATTATCAAAACCACCACAGAGTGTAGGCAGAGCCTAACAAATGAGCCGCGCTCTGTTCTGACTCATCGGGGCTTAAATAGTCAGCCCCAATGAAACACACCTGTGCCTTCATTAGCTCAGGTGTGTTCCGTCAGAACAGAGCGCCCTCTATCGTGCACAAAACACCTGATCCGTGACAGAATCCCCCCCCAAAAGGCGCGGCTCCCGAAGCGCAAAAACATAGGCGAACACCTGGGGGGGAGGTCAAGAACAAAAAACACTCTACAAAAGTCTCTTTTAGGGGCATATGGTCAGGTCCACAAAACAAGTTCTATACAAAGGACCCCTGACCAGCCATGTCCAGGCACTGGAGGTGGCGAGGGGAATCCTAGAAGTTCAGTCCACTTCTTTAACTGTTGCCTGGACTTGACCCTAGAGTCACTGGAGGAATCGCCCGATTCAGTGGAACGCCTCGCCTTGGCAGAACTTGAAAGAGAGCTAAACACAGATTTTAAAGGGTTCAAAGAGGAAGTCTCTCTCACATAGTCCGAACTCTGTTTCCAACCCCTGCCATCCTTGTTCTTCACGTCTCTCATCACAGAATCTACAGTGCAGAAGCTGTCGTTCGCTTTCTTGAACTGAGACAGGTCATTGCTGATGTCTTTAGGCTCCTTCCTCTTCTTGATCATATTCCCCTGCTGCTTGGAGCCCAGTGAGGCAACGTCCCAGCTCCTGGTTCCACTATGAGAAGTTTCACATGGACTCCTCCACAAGCCACCTTGTTCTGAGCCTGCTGCATTGTGAGGGTGAACTAAATGTAGGGAGTCATCATGCAGCTGGTCAATCTCTGGAATCTTTCCCTGCTTCTCCATCAGACTGTTCTTCAGCTGCTCCGCTCTGGCTTTAACCACCAGGGTCCCAGCATGCACTGGTGTCTGTGGAGTGAGTCGAGATTCGAAGATCGCCAATCTTGCTTCCATACCCCTGACCTGCTTCTCCAGCTCGCTGAGCTTACTAGCCTCACTTTGGGCTTCTCTCAGTTCAGCCTGCAGAGCAACGTTGTGGTCTTGCACCCATCTCAGCTCTGCTCTGGTCTGACTCAGTTGTTCCTCCATAGTGGCTATTTTAGCTTCCAGCTTCTTCTGAATGGTTGGAGTCTCAACTCTCCTCGTTGTCTGCCATACAGTTTGGCCCCTCTGTTCATCCGTTCTCTCCAGCTTTTCTCTTTGGACAGCAGTCACAGCTTGCGGCTTTATTCTAGAGACTTCTCTCTCTTCTCTGAATTTCGCACTCTTTTTGTGAAGCTCACCTTTGTCTTGAGCCAGAGCTTCTCCTTCAGTTTCCATAGTCTTGATCTCCCTTTGGCAACTGGACAAGAGTCCTTTGGTCCTCTCCAGCTGAGGAAGCAGATAGGTGATCCTTTCCTTGTGTTTCAACCCTTTGTTCGTGACTGAGGCATTCACCTGTAGCATCGAGGCTTCTTTCGCCATCAGCTGCTGGTAGAGCTCTGTCAGCAACTCCTCCTGTTCAGTGATCTGAACGATCGTGCAGCTGATCTGTTCATCTCTGAGGTGAGATTGGATTGCCCTTGCAGCTCTGATCTGTTTGGCCAGATCCCTTGCCTGCTTTCCTCTGAATGACTTTTGCAAGCAAATTGCAGCATGTCTGAACAGCTGGTACCTCTGCATTTGTTGATGCCCAAGCCTCCACCTTCTGAACCTCCTCTGAAAAACACTTGTTGCCCAGCACTGCTTCTTGAAAACCAATCTTTGCTGGTGCATTCTTACTACAGCCTGAATCATGGTGGCAGCTTTGTGCATTGCAGCAACATTCTTTCGAACAGAAAAACCCCTAAAAGCTGCCTGGATGCATATCACTGACCTTCTCAATACCTGGAATCTCTCTTGCTCAAATTTACCCTTAGTGTAGGACCTAAAATGTCTTTGAATGATGATGGCTGACACCCTTATGGCCTGGTACTTTACTACCTCCCGGTGTCTTCTGAACGCAGCCTGAATCAGGGAAGCTGCCTGATGTTGCAGGATCACCTCCCTTCTGACCCTCTGAGCTCTAAAGCAGGCTTGCAGGAACATGGCAGCAGAGCGCAATTTCAAGAATTCCTCCCTCTGCTTTCTGGCTTCAAGTGTGGAGCGATACCTAAGCTGAATTGCAACAGCAGCATGTTTGATGCACACATATCGTGTCCGAGCACAGTGAGCCCTGTAAGCACATTGTACCACAGTTGCAGCCTGGTGCTTCTGTTTCAGAGTCTGTCTGGTCTTCATCCCTCGGAATGCGGCTTGCAGAACAACAGCAGCCATCTTTTTCTCCTTCAAAGACTTCATTTCTTGCTTCATCATCTTATTAGCTCGGTAATATCGCTGAACAGTCCTGGCTGCCCACAGTAGCTTCAGGTAGTACTTTCTGCTCAAATGCTTCCTCACCTGTGCCTGAATGGTTACTGCAGCCTCCTGTTCAATTCGCATCTGCACCCGAACTTTCATTCTAAACTTTCCACTAACCTGGAGCTGCTCCTTCTCGGTTTGCTGTGCAGCGGATGGCTTAGTGGGGCTGGGTTTATGGGTCGACTCCTTGATGCTGCTTTCCTTGCTGTGAAGGGCTTCCTTGGTCGACCTCCCCAGTTGCACGATGCAGGAATCGGTCTCTGCCGTCTTCCAGCTCTCGGTGTCAGGAACGGCCTTCTTTGCCACTGCCTCACTTTTTTTGTTGCGGGCGGCCTTCTTTGCCCTCCTCTTGTGTTTAAGGTTGCAGGAAGCGTTTATTTCCACCGTTTTGCTGTTATTCGCGCTGGCTGTGTTCACCGCTGTATTCTCACGTTGAGCTGCGCAGAGCGCCACATTTACCGTAACGCCTCCATTAGCTGCGCAGGGAGAATCCTTTACCGTACGCCTCCATTAGCTGCGCGGAAAATTCTTTGCCGTAACGCCTCCATTAGCTGCGCGGAGAATCGCTACCGTAACGCCTCCATTAGCTCTTGAAGAATTCTTCTGTAACGCCCATTAGCTGCGCAAGAAGAATTCTTTACCGTAACGCCTCCATTAGCTGCGCAGGAAGAATTCTTTACCGTAGCTCCTCCATTAGCTGCACAGGGAGAATCCTTTACCGTGGCTCCTCTATCAGCTGCGCGTGGCACGTTCTCCGCTGGCGGATCACGGTGATTGTCGCGCGGCGCTTTCGGCGCTGAATCTCCGCGTTGAATAGCGCAGGGCGGCTCCACTATCAGCGTTCCGCTTTGAATGACGTAGGGCTCGTTGACTGTCGTCCTTCCGCGTTGCGTGACTCCCGTCGTCAACGAAGCCCCGCCTTCCATGTCGCGTGAGGGAAAAAACACATGGTTCAGTGTATCGAGGTAGCGCTGTGTGTTCACGGCGAGAGCGACCAGCTTCTGCAGCAGGAAGTTGAACCAGTCCGCGCCTACCTCAGGACCCAGGCGGCTGACGAGCGGGATATCTGACGTCAGCCGCGTCAGACGTTTCTGGAGTTCCCTGGCGGTGGCCGCCGGCGTCCGTCGTACCCAATCCTCGCCCTCCAATTCCTCACGGAGGTCCACGGACTCAACGCACGCCGGCATCCTCGTCTCCCAGGTTCCAATAAACTCCAACGTCTTCTTGATCACGGCTGCATTCGTGCGCAACACCCGCTCATGATCGCACTCCTGACTCGCGACGTCCAGGTACTGGCGGCTCATTCTGTAACGGTGGCAGGGTGCAGGGAGGACGCCAACGCTGAGCCAGGAGTTCGGATCAAAAACCTTTATTAACTATATTAACAAAACAAAACAAAACAAAACCAAGGACTGCAGTCCTAACTAAAATCAAGGAACTGCAGCCTAAACCAAGAACACCAAATTATCAAAACCACCACAGAGTGTAGGCAGAGCCTAACAAATGAGCCGCGCTCTGTTCTGACTCATCGGGGCTTAAATAGTCAGCCCCAATGAAACACACCTGTGCCTTCATTAGCTCAGGTGTGTTCCGTCAGAACAGAGCGCCCTCTATCGTGCACAAAACACCTGATCCGTGACAGTACTGGAGGTGTTATGCTAATGTAACATGTCAGTGTCTGCATAAAACAGACCTGCAGCACAGAACCTTTTCTAAACAGTAAATAAGACACTTTAAAAAAAGATCATGTATTAAAATTAAATGAGTTTTAGGTGATGTTACTGACCAGCCTGCAGTGCAGTGTAAACTGTATTCTGGCTCTGGTCTGATGTCTGATTGGTGTTCTGCTGGATTCCAGTGGAGGAAGATAAACATCCTGAACATCAGCAGTAAAACAGGTACAAGTTTCAAATGTAAAAGGTTCATCATTACTTTTAAAATAAAGTGCAATTATTAAAACATGAACATCATCACAAAAACAGAGAAACTGCAAAACATTTCTCCAACATTAAATATTGTTATCAACATCAATGTAACATAGAATTCACAAAAGACCGCCGCCTGCATGAACTGATCTTACAGATAAGCTTCCAAACCTTTGTTGTTCTTGTTGCACCAAAACCTTCTCAGTAAGATGACAATGATGATGATGGTGATGAAGATGAAAAGAGTTAAACTCAGTGCCACGACCAATATAACTTTTAAATGACTAGAATCTAAGACAGAAAAAGGACATGGATTTAAATGTAAACACTTGAACTCAAACACATAATAAACTTTAATGTAATTTAATGTAGAATAAGATTATTTAATCAAATGAATTTTCTCACTCTTGACTGAGATCCAGCTCTTTGGTGACTCTCCTCTCTCTGGGTGTTTACAGTGGTAGAGACCTTCATCTGACTCTGAGACAGTACGGATAATCATCTCTCCTGTAGTCTGGGTCTGGAGTAATGATCCAGCTTTATAGAATTCAGCTGTGAGGTTTGAGGGCTTTGGGTGGCGATATAAACACCTCAGAGTCAGAGGATCTCCCTCAGTCACAGGATGGACAGGACTCTCCAGAATCACATCTCCAGCTACAGGAAAGAGAAAGATCACACAGACAGTGAACACAGTATTGAAAGTGTGTAAATGTGGGGTGGAGAGAATTTCTTCTTGCATTGTCACTTGTTTGATGGAGGTTTCAGTAGAAAAAAGTTTTAAGTTGATTTTATCAACATGCACATGCATTAGATATGAGTTCTGTTAGAAATGTTCGCTCTCTGCTTGATTATTTTAGACATTTATCAATGATAAAATCAGTGTAGACTCACTGTGTACTGTGATGTTGACTGGACTGCTGCTCCCTTCAGATTCAGACTCACACCAGTACACTCCAGTGTGGGATGTATTGAGGGAGCTGATGTTGCATGTAGATCCTGTAACTGATCCCCAGCCTGATGAACAATCTGACACCTTCTCACTGTGTGTGTATCGTCTCACTCTCCATCCAGTAGAGTCTCTTTGTCCCTCACAGATCAGTGAGAGAGAGTCTCCACTAAAGTGTTGAGTTCTGCTGGGACTGATGATCAGAGATACTGAAGAAGACGCTCCTGAAAAACAGACCAAAGATATTCTTTGTTTTTTCACTGTTTACAGATAATACTAATGAAAATTACAGCTTTCAGCACTAACAGGATGAAAGAACCACAAAGTTGAAAAGCTGTTTGTTTGAACCACAGAATCAGGTGTATTTAAAAAACATACAAACATCAGAAACATTTTAGGAAATTAGAACAAGATCTTATTATAATGAGATTTAGTTTGATTTTATTTGAATTATTCTTTCTGAACGGTTCACATGTTGTAAATAACAGGAGATGGGTTCAGTTAGTGCGGGTAAAAGGAGCAAATAAAAAGGAAGGAATGACAGTCCCTCATCTAAAATAATAATTTAATCAACATTAAACAAAGGATCTCTCTAATCTGAGGAGTCCACTGAAAAGAGAAAAACTATTTTCAGTAAAAACACAGAGTGACTTCCGCAAAATCAACAGTTTCATCTTGAAGTTCAGTCAAACAAGAACCTCCTGATGATGAGAGAAAGAGAGAGAGAGAGAGAGAGAGAGAGAGAGAGAGAGAGAGAGAGAGATGCACCCTCCATGTACTAAATGTACTATGAATGCAATAAATGAAAGTATAGAGTGGTGTACAAAAAAAGAGAGCGGATCACCAAGTTCATGCTTGATTTAAAAATATTATTAGCTGTTTTTTATTTTTTGTAAAATATTTAATTTGTTTTAAATTAACAGGGACTTTGATTCTCTGGGCTTTTAGAAAATCACTCTGCTGAAAATAGACACACAGTGAAGTGTTAATGAATCAGAGCCTCTGAACATGTTAGTGTCTGCTGTAACTTTTAAATTAACATGTTATTTGTGTTCTAAAGCAGCATTGAACAATAGATCTACTTTAATCTTCATGTTTTTTAGTTACTTTTAGCTTAACGTGAGTTGGTGCCACATTGGTGCTTTTTTGGTAAACTTATTTTCTCTGTTTTATGATCAGCTCTTACACTGATTGAGATTTTCAGTAAATCAGTTCAAGTGTCTGATGATGTTTGTTTTGTGATCAGAAATGTCCACACGGTGTCTTTACAGCAAATAAACACGCATGAAAAGATGCAGGATTAATGACATAAACAACATAATATAACATGTTACTGCAGCTCTCTGCTGTTTTACAGCATCATAATAAACACCAGAACATCTTCTACTCACCAGTAACCGTTACCCAGAGTGCATCACTGTAGTTAGTGTAGTAGACTGGGTTTCCTCTCCCAGCTCTGCACCAGTACTGGCCTCCATCAGAGACACTCACTGAGCTGATGGTGTAGGAGTGTGTTTCAGTGCTGGTCTCATTCTCAGGGTTCTGTCTGTGTTTGGACCAGTAGAACCTCCATCCAGCAGACTGGTCCAGCTTACAGTACAGAGTCACTGGGTTTCCTATCAGTGCAGCTCCTTTATGGCTTGATGTGAGTTCAGGTTTAGGTTTTTCTGCTGTTGGAGATAACACACACACACAAACACACACATACACACACACACACACACACACACACACACACACACACACATACACACACACTACAATGATATTAATAATCTAGTTTCACAGAAAGTATTGTATTGCAGTGATTATTGTTTGTGTACTGAAGGTGAGTTTGGACTCTGTGGGTCATAATGTAAAGTTCATTATTGTGTAGTGTGTGTGTGTGTGTGTGTGTGTGTGTGTGATTCTCTGTGTGTTTATTACAGATGAGGATTGATCACCACCAGGAGAAGCTCCTCTTAAAAATGAACATGGATGAGAGGAAGCTGCTGGAGGTGTTGCTCTGGTTCTGACATGTGTTCTTCTGTGGTTCTGCTTCCCTGACCAGCCTGACAGTCTCAGAATGAAAGTGTGTAAAGTGTCTGCTGGAGATCTCAGGTGTTGTGAAGTGATTGGGAGATCGAGACTTTCTGTGAAACTGGTTACGTGTTGCTGTTAAAGCTTGTTTATATGAGGTGACACTAAAAGTCACACTTTTCCTTTTCCTCTCCTCTCTCTTTGAGGGTGAAACTTAAAGAGAGAAACCTGAGAGTAGGTGCAGCGCCAGAAAAACACAAGGAGAAAGACACCAACACAGAGAGAGAGCAGGAGACCCGAGAGTAAATCTCTAGGATCTTTACCAAAATACCGACCAAAATCATTAAATGACCAGTAACCACTAGCAGGTGTTTGTCCTCATACAGAGGAAGGACAGGTGTAGTGACCTGTTCCTCATTATCGAGATTCCCTGCTCTCACTGAAGATGCAGCTTCCCTGTAGCAGTGGAACAAGTTACTACAAAACTACACCTTCATTCCTACTCCATCTCTACACTGTCATCTCTATTCCTTCATCTAATCTTCTCTGCTGGTTCTTGTGTGTGATTGTTGTGAACATGAGCTCCTGGAATAGTTGACTGTACGACAGCTCTGATGGTAAATGTGAGCAGAGCAGAGTGAGACTGAACAACAACCTTTCAGTGTCTCCTAAACTGCTGCACATCTTCAGATTTAAACACTAAATAAAGAGTAATAATGATTATTCTTCAGGATTAGTATTAGTTCAGGATTAGTTTTAGTATTTAATGAATAAAGTCATTAATTGTGTGTAATTGATTATATTTTTAGCATCAACAGCAGCACTTCTAATAGAGTGTCTTCCATAACGAAAGATAAAGTATAATATTCTATCATCTCTGTATGAACATCTTCATGATTTTTAAACTGACCTTTGTTTCACTTTGAAATAACATTTTAAGTACTTTGATTAAAACAGTGTCACATACAGGTTTTTTTATTAGTTAAAGTTAAAGAGACGTGAAAAGCAACACTGAGACACAAACACCTGCAGTAACTGAACTTCATCACATCTTCATTTCTGTCTTTCTCCTCCTGTGTGCTGTTTTCTCCTTTGTTTGGTGTTAATTTTGTACTTTATTTCTGTTGGATCAGTTTTTTGTAGTGTATTATTTCAGCATTGAGTTTGTACTGTAACTGCATTTCCTGTTGTATTTGCTGGAATTTCCTTCAAGGTAAAATAAAAGATCTATCATCCTCATCATCTCTTCATTATTGATTTATTCAGTCTTAAGGGTTGATTTTAAACTGAACTGTGTTTGTGTTTTAAAATAACATTTTAAATAGGCTGATAATTATAAAAACGATTGATCCATATTCTTTCATTTAAAGATAAAAATAGAAACATGACACTGAAAACATCAGAGGATGGAACCACCATGGGTGGTGGTGGTCTAGTGGTAGGGTACTTGCCTATGGACATATGGCTCAAGAGGTCCCAGGTTCGAATCCCACCTCTAGCACTTCCACCACTGGGTCCCTGACCAAGACCCTTAACCCTGAATTGCTCCAGGAGGACTGTCCCTGTAATTAGGACATGGAAGTCGCTCTGGATAAGAGCGTCTGCTAAATGCCATAAATGTAAATGCATATAACTATCATCTACAGACCAAACACAACCTTCTGCCAGCAGTGTTTCTACATAAGATCACTGATTAAAACAATAACCCAGCCATACTGTTTGATTCCTTATTAAACAGCCCGGACTCTGTAACTCGCTGCTTCCTGACACTTCCTGACTCTAACTCGTCTCTCGACTTCAGCAAAGTTTGTAAAGTCTGACCAAGGACCGAACACAACAACATCGCCAAATTTCCATCAGTTTAACATCTAGACCAGGGGTGTCCAAACTTTTTTCACCAAGGGCCATATGTGGTAAAATGCACAAACAGCCGGGCCACTCACTCGAGGTGAAGTCCGTATTGCCTCACCTGGTTTATTTAAGTAAACTAAATCATTTGAGTTCATTCTCAAAACAGTTTCCTCTGATTGCTTCTGGATGTTGGTCCTTCTTGACAGACCTGGAGGGGGTGGGGATATAAAATAAATGATATACTATATTTCAAGCTTGTTATGCAAATAAGTTTGGATTGTTAACAGATCAACTAATATTGGTTTTAAAAATGCTATCAACATAAAATGATTACATTTATTAAGTAATAGGCCTTAATAACACATGGGACATGTGATATATTTTGAACTCAGGGGAACACGGTTGCGCTTTGGCCTGCAGGATTGCTGGCAGGTCCGGAGTCAGTTTTGTGGTTGAGATGTGAAGGACGTCACAGAGATGGTCGTCGGTCATTTTGGTTCTCGATCTGCTTTTGTTCAGCGTCATCAGAGAGAATGTTTGTTCACATGTGTGTGTTGAGCCGAACACTCTTCATTCTGTTTGCGTGGCGTCTCATCAGAGGAAACTTGGATTCTTCCAAGCTCCGGTAGAAGTCAGGTAAGGAGAGAAGCTGATGTTGATTCTTCAGAGAATCATCACACTGCATTTCTAGAAGTTCTAATTGCAGACTCTCTTCCACTTCTTCTGCATTTATCATGAAGGGAGTCGCGAACAGCTTGATGTCGTTCTCAATGGTGGAGAAATCTTGGAAGCGCTGAGAAAGTTCTGTCCTGAGAGATGTGATCACAGACACATATTTCCCCTTTTATCAGAGAGATCGGCCTCTGGAGACGCAGATCTGATCTCGGACAGTGTGGGGAAGTGCGCGACACTGAAGGTGCGCAACTGTGTCTCAAACAGTCGGAGCTTCACACAGAACGCTTTCATGTGTGCGTGAAGCTGCGCTACGAGTTGGTCTCGGCCTTGTAGGTGTTGTTGAGTGTGTTCAGGTGTTCAGTGAGATCAACTAAAAACGCCAGGTCTGCCAACCATAGAGGGTCACTCAGCTCGTGAAGAGGTCGGTCCTTTTCTTTCAAAAACTGCTCGATCTCTGATCTCAGAGAATAAAACCGCCGAACACGGAGCCCCGACTTATCCAGCGCTCTTCTGAGTGGTGGAGCAGGTCTCCATATTCAGCATCAACGTCAGTGAAGAAAGTGTGAGACTCTCTGTGGTAGAGTGCTCGTACTCGAGTGATGTTCCCCGTTTTCACAGCAGTGTTCATCACTCCGCTGAGCTGTACTGTCTCGGCACAGAGAGCTTCTTGGTGAAGATCCAGTCCTTTGATCTTCCTCCCTCCGCTCTCCTGCTCCTCTGCGCTCGCCTGTCACAGCTGGAGCTCCATCCGTTGTAACTCCACACAACTTAAACTCCCATTTCAGTCCCATCTTGTCAGTTCCTTTGACTCAGCTTCAGAAATGTCTGTACCCGTTGTTGTGGTATTTAGACTGCTGAGATCAAGCAGCTCCTCCGGAACGCAAACGTTATTGTCAACTCCCCGAAAAAACACTGACTGTGCGGTGTCTGTGTCGTCTGTGCTCTCATCACATGTGATGGAGCAGAAATCAGAAGCACGTTTTGTCCGACAGTTGATGTTTTCTGTTGTCTGACAGTCTTCGATCGGCCGCACAGCTGTGTCTCCTGATAGACTAACGCTGTCCAGCTCTTCACTTTATTCTCCACATTATTCCTGCGACTTTAGTGAGACACTGTTTTATGAATTCACCTTCTGAAAAATTCTTCCCACACTGGACGATGAGTTGAGCCCCTCAGAGCTGGAGATTGTGGCATTTTCTGAGTTTTTTTTTTTTGGCTCAGATAAAATCCTGTTGTTGAGCGAGATGTAAAATGTTTCTTTCTTAATAGTGTTTTGTAGAGGGACTGCCTTGATCAGCTCAGTAGCTCCACCTAGAGTTCAAACCTAGAAATGCAACAGCGCCGGGTTTCATGTGCGGGTCATATTCTGGTGTATTTTTGGAATTTGCTGCTCCAATTAAAAATGGATCGCAGTTTGGACACCTCTGATCTAGACTGACCTTCAACAGCAGGAGTATCAGTATGGTGGGGGTCGAGTTTTAATCTGTTCTGAGTGCAGTGTGTTTGTTATCTGTTCTGAGTGCAGTGTGTTTGTTGTCTGTTCTGAGTGCAGTGTGTTTGTTGTCTGTTCTGAGTGCAGTGTGTTTGTTGTCTGTTCTGAGTACAGTGTGTTTGTTGTCTGTTCTGAGTACAGTGTGTTTGTTATCCATCATGTGACGCTCCCGCGGTGCGCATGTGCTTTTTACACCAACTGAGATGGTGGTTGTGTTCTGTCGCCTCGGTAACACCGGGATGTGAGCTCTTCTACGCTCCGCTCTCTCATTCGCCGAGCGTCCATCGGTGAGGAAACATCCTCCGAGCGTTTCCGGACTGAACACGTGTTCTTTCTTCCTTCGTGATCGTGTGTGTGTTCATAAAGCAGTTTTGTGTTTTCTTCAAGTGCAGTGACTAGTCTAGTATCTGTGTTAGGAGTAATAATTAGTAGAACAATTAACATTAAAATTACTTTATTTGTGTGTTTGTGCGGGTCTGGAGCGATCATGTGAGTTTCCTTTATTTAAAGGGAAAAAATAAAGGAATCCCTCGCGGGACGGTGCTGCTCTCGGTTCTTTCAGCCCAGAGTCTGTTAGTTAGTCTGCAGAGTAGTTTAGGAGCTGCTGCTGACACCCCAGGACCGAGACCAGACCACAGACAGACTGGATAAACCGACCGTCTGTGAGCTGCAGTGAGGCGTCACTCATCAGTCACCATACTGAGACAGTGTCTGTTCCCCGAACTGAACTACACCAAAGAAAAACTCAATCTGATTCATGTTGAACTTTCTAAATCAGAAAACAACAGCAGCTCAGATCTGAAGCTGGGACTTCTCAATATTAGATCACTAAACTCTGAAGCTGTAAATGTGAATGAGATGATCAGTGAAGAGGATTTGGATGTTCTGTCTCACAGAAAGGGTTAAATCCACAATATCTAGTTTATGAACATCATCTCGTGATCGTGTTATCTCTAAAATAACGTCCTCCACAGCCTTTAGTTTCATCAAAAACCTTCCAGAATTATAAACACTTATTAGTTCACCATCTGGTCCAGAAGAGCTGGATAATCTTACTGAATGTTTAGAGAAAACGTTTTGTTCCACATTGGATAATGTAGCATCGTTAAAACATAAATGAATTAGACAAATAAAGCTTGTTCCATGGTACACTAAACGTGTGGGTGGCTTGGGTGGCGGTGGTCTAGTGGTAGGGTACTTGCCTATGAACCTATGGTTCAAGAGGTCCCAGGTTCAAATCCCACCTCTGGCACTACCACCACTGGGTCCCTGAGCAAGACCCTTAACCCTGAGTTTCTCCAGGGGGACTGTCCCTGTAATTAGGACCTGTAAGTCGCTCTGGATAAGAGCGTCTGCTAAATGCCGTAAATGTAATATAAGTGGGCACTTACATTTGCACACTCAGCCTACTTATCCACATTAATAGATAAAAATAATCCTAGATTTCCATTCAACACAATGTCTACACTTCTGAAGAACCATGCAGGAGCTGAAGGTCAGATACCTGTGATGTACAATAGTGATAATTTTCTGGATTTCTTTAACAATAAGAATGAAATAATTCGGCAAATAATTCAAAACCAAATAAATACACCACGTCTGCTGCCCGAGACAGATACAGATTAAAACCTAATACCAACAGAGAGGTTAGTTTACTTTAATCCAGTTCTGCAGATCAACCTCATCTCAGCGATTTCCTTTTCCAAATCTTCTACTTGCATCTTTGATTCAGTCCCTACCAGACTACTTAAAGAGATCCTGCAGTAATAATCAGGCCTTTATTAGAAATAGTAAACTCATCTCTCAACCTGGGCTGTGTGCCAAAAGTATTCAAAATAGCAGTTATTAATTCTCTACTTAAGAAACCTAATCTTGAACCATTCAATTTAACAAATTATAGACCGATTTCTAATTTGCCATTTTAATCAAAGATTGTGGAGAAAGCTGTGGCCCAGCAGTTGTGGTCATAACTACACAAAAATAACATTTTTGAGAAATTTCAGTCTGGTTTTTGGCCACACCGCAGCACTGAAACAGCACTTGGCCCTAGGCCCACCACTCTCATGCGCTCACTCATGTTTGTTGACGGTGGTGTGGGGGGACGCCAGTGTCTCAGGGTGTCTCGTGTTTGCAAAACCCTCAGATCTGTCCTTTCTATGCAGGTGGTTTGATTTTTCAAGTCAGGCTGGAATACTGAGTCACAGTACTGCACTCATTTATGGTTTGCACAATGTCTAAAACAAATCTAATCTTTTTTTTCTCTCTGTTTGAGATGGACGGCTGTCCACCACCTGTACAGTGGACAGCACAGCCATTTCTGGATAGCAAGGGCCTCCCAGCCAAGTCCATCAACCACCGTGAGGGTTTCCTGAACTCCATACCAGCTACTGCACCGCGTTGACTAAACGACTATCAACAGATTTCTCTCCTCACCTGAACTTCAGATCAGCTGCATCAAACTGGATCATCTCCATGAGCTGCTGCCATTGAGACAAACACTAAGACTAACAAAAGCTTCACCCCATCAAGCAGAACCACCACTATTAGCTCACTGAACTTCCAACTACAGACACTGATGGACTCTTTTATTGTAACAAACTCATACAATAAAAAACAAAAAAAGCCTGTGGCCCGAGGTTTCTTCCTGCTGTTTTAGGAAGTTTTGCTCTGTTGCACTTGGTTTACTCACTTGGGGCTCAGACCTGGTAATTCTGCTTTGTGACAACAACAGTTGTAAAAAGTGCTTCACACACACACACACACACACACACACATTCTAGATTAGTAGAAATGACAGTAATGAACTCACCCGTCACAGAGAGTGTAACAGTGTTACTGTACTGTGATGATGTTGGTCTGTTTTGTCTCTCTCCTCTACACTGATACTGATCTCCATTAATCACAGAAGCTCCTCTGATGGTGAGAGTGTCTCTGTTTACAGTGTGATACTCAGACTGAGACACTGGAGTCCATCCTCTCTGTTTATTCTGTTTCTCCCACTGAAATGTCCATCCATCCTGAGTGCTAATCGCACACTTCAGAGTGACGGACTCTCCAGTGAACACAGTTCCCTCTGGTTCTACTGTCAGTGTAGTTTTAGGTAATTCTGTAGGAAGGAAAGAAGAGAGAGAAACATGATGCAGTAAAGTGATTATTGTTCCTGTATTGAAGTTTTGTAACACATAACAGTGTAAACTCATCTGATCACATTACAGATACTGATTTAGTAAGAACTGAGTTACTGTAGTGTCTGTTTGGAGATCTGGGAGTAAACAGTGCAGAGTACACAGAACACATTGAGTAACAAGTGAAACATTTCAGAGGACTGATAGGAACCAGCCAGGAGGGACTGAAATACCAGACTCAAATAAAACAGGAGGATGTGGCCAAAAATATCAAGATCAGGGAGATTTCTTCAAGAGAACAAACAAAAACACAGCTAGCAGCAGTGAAAGAGAGAAAGAGTGTAATTATTGGATGAACAGACTGTTAAATATTATAAACTCAACCTGCAGCAAAACAAACATCAAACAACTTCAGATCTTCACCCAGTTTTAATAATAAATAAACATCTAAGAAGCTAAAGCAGTTTGTGAGTATGCAGCTAAAGCTTGTTCCATGGTACACTGATCAAACACGTTCTCTAAAGCAACAATCACAGAAACTAGAATGTAAATGGCGGCTGACAAAACAAGAATCATTTCGTTCTGCCTGGAAGGAGAGCTTCAAACAATATAAGAGGGCACTTACATTCACACACTCAGCCTACTTATCCACATTAATAGAGTCCAATAAAAATAATCCTAGATTTTTATTCAACACAACATCTACACCGAGGGCAGCGGTGGCCTAGTGGTTAGGGCGTTGGCCGGAGGATCGGGGGTTCAAACCCCTTCCCAATGGGTTTCCCTGAGGTACCCTTGAGCGTTTGACACCACAGACCTGCACAGACTAGAAAACCTTGCTGGTATCAGAGGAACAGCCTGTTAGCTTTTCCTGGTTTAAATCATACCTGACCAACCGTCATCCATTTATAAATGTAAATGATGAAACGTCAGTTCGTACTAAAGTTATTTATGGAGTCCCACAAGGCTCTGTTCTAGGTCCTCTACTTCTCATATTATACATGCTCCCTCTTGGTTCAGTAATCCAGAAACATGGAATCAGCTTCCATTGTTACACTGTGACACACCATTATATATTTCAGCTAAACCTGATGACAAACTTAAATTAAAAAAGATTGAAGATTGTATAAGATAAATAAATTTTGGATTTCATGGATTTCATGCAGTTTTTTTTATATTCTGAAAAGACAGAGGTACTCCTGCAAGGTCCTAAAATTACTAGAGACAAACTGCCAGGTTTAATGCTAGACTTTGCTAATTTTACAGTTAATCCTGTACCTACTGTCAAAAGCCTGGTCATTACAATTGACTCAGATCTATCTGCAGAGACACACATTGGAAATATTACTAAAATAGCTTTTAATCATCTTAGAAACATTGCTAAACTTAGAAGTGCACTCACACTACATGATGCAGAAATTAATACACACATTTATCACCTCAAGACTAGATTACTGTATCGCCCTGCTGTCAGGATGTTCCAAAAGCCTTCATTAACTCCAGTTAGTCCAGAACGCAGCAGCTAGAGCCCTCACTAGTTCTAGAACGTTTGATCACATTAGTTCGATAGTATCTAGACTTCTATGATTTCCTGTGAAATTCTGCATTGACAAAAAAATATTACCACTGATTTATTAAGTCCTAAACGGCCTCGTTCCCGAGTATCTCTCCGAGGTTATATCCAGTTGTGAACCTTCACACTCACTTAGATCACAAGGTGCTGCTTTCTAATATTTCACGGAATTTTCAAAACAACAACCAGGGGAAGAGCCTTTTCATTCAAAGCCCCCGTCTCTGGAACAGTCTTCCAGCTGAGACATGATCTGAGTCTGAATTCACTCCAATCTCACCAATTAGTTTTCTACTCAGTGTTTCAGTCATTTTGTAGTGTCTAAATTCTCAGAGGACAATTCAGATTTCCTGTATAGTGCACTATATTATTACCCATAATGCACTGTAAATCAGTGCTGGGCTCTGAATATTTAACTGAAATCATCCACTCGTTTACTGGTTCACTATCCACTATATATACTGTTCTAAACAAACAGGAAATGAGGAATCAGTGATGGAGAAACAACACTTCTATAAATCATCATGATTGTAGGACTAAAAATTAACATCAACAATACAGAATAAAGTTACTGACACAAAACACAAGAAACAGCAAAAAGACATTAATATTAATTAATTTATTTTAATTAATTTATTATGAATTAAACATGTTATTAATAGCTACTTGTCAGGATTATTTATTGTTGAGTAATAATTTCTGCTAAATTGAAATCTAACAACACTACAAAACTGCTGAACTACTGCACACTACAAACATTAACACAGTTTTTAAATCTTGGTTCATCTTTTAAATGATTTTTAAACTTAAATTTAAGTCAAAATAAAGTTGCTTATTAAAACAGTGACATCTGTGTTTTTATTAAATGTTCCATCACCAGCAGCTCTAGAAGACCAAACACAACCTGCTGTATTGACTTACTGACTTATTACTGCCAGCAGTGTTTCTACATAAGATCACTGATTAAAACAATAACCCATCCATGCTGTTTGATTTCTTATTCTAGTAAAATAAACTGATGGCGTCTCTTTCTAGACTGACACTGAAAGAGACTCTGGTTCTACAGTCAGTGAAGCTCTGAGCAGATCTACAGAAAGAAGAACAGCAGTGCAGATGAAGAGCTTTTACAGTCACTTCCATTAATGATCACACAAACTAAACATCTGTTCACATCTGTACTGATGTGATATTGAGCTGAATGAACACTGAAGAGATGATCACACTCACCTGATACAGTCAGTGGAACAGCAGCACTGGTGTGTGTGTCGCGTGAACTTCCTGTCACTGTTCCTCTGCAGGTGTATTTACCACTGTGAGAGATCTGAACAGAACTGATTATATAATCCTGTTCATCACCGACAGAACTGGATGATCCCTCCTTAAACCAGCTGTAGCTCCACTCAATGCCTTCTGTTCTCTGTATCTCACAGCTGAGAGTGACGGTCTCTCCTGTGAACACCTGCTCACCAGGATTGATGGTCAGTACAGGTTTTGGTCTCTCTGTTAAAAGAAGTAAAAATTGTAGTTGTTGTTTTCTGTCAGTTTATGAACTTTGTCAGAAATAACAAAAACAATTTAGTCGTAACTCTTAACTGTTACTGATTCACAGTTTTTAAGAAAATTCTCAGATTAACACTCTGTGTGCATCATTAAAATAAAAACACACTCCACGAGAAAAAAATCCCTGATCACTTTTTTCTCTTCACTCAAAGGAAATTACTTAATTTGAATTTACTCAATAAAACTACATTAAATGAAGTTGCTCCTCAGTGTGAGAATAGAAATGAGTTCAGAACAGTCGTATGTGACCAGTGAAATAAAATCGAGAGAAACTAACTGGAAGCTCTGGTGTCTCGTGGTTCCATGATTTAAACTGACGTCTTCTATTAGACTTGTTTTGTGAACATCTGTGATGAGACGTGATTGGACGAGTCTGGGATGAACTGGCTGATGATGATCCACAGACTCATTTCACTGAGAACATTCACCACTGAAACTCTTTCACAGCTCAGTTCATACAGATTTCCCTTTTCCCTTCAAAAGACTGAACTTTCCCTCCATTTTTATTACAGCTACTGCTCTACTCTGTAGGCAATAGTGCCTTTAAAACAGCTGTAACATGTAGTCTTGTACAGTTTCTGTACATGGAACACACACACACCCTCTCTCTCTCTCTCTACAAATTGGAATTAATCTATTTTAGTAGAAATGACAGTAATGAACTCACCCTTTATAGTGAGTGTAACAGTGTTACTGTACTGTGATGATGTTGGTCTGTAATGTCTCTCTCCTCTACACTGATACTGATCGCCATTCATCACAGAAGCTCCTCTGATGGTGAGAGTGTCTCTGTTTACAGTGTATTGGTAAGAATGATACACTGGAGTCCATCCCTGCTGTTTGATCTGTTTCTCCCACTGAAATGTCCATCCATCCTGAGTGTTAATCTCACACTTCAGAGTGACTGACTCTCCAGTGAACACAGTTCCCTCTGGTGCTGCTCTCAGTGTAGGTTTGGGAAGATCTACATAAAGAAGGTAAATTGGTTAATATTCAGGAGATTTAAAGATTCCATTTATGAACACACAAATTAAACATCTGTTTACACGTCATACTTTTTCAGTAATAAAGAAACTTCTGTGTTACACTTTTAACTGTTGCTGGTACAGATACTGTGTAAGAGAGTGAAAGAAAGGAGTGAAAGAACGTTTGTGGTTCTACAGTCAGTGGAGATCTGGACAGATCTACAGAAGAAAGTGAACAGCAGTGATTCTCTGCTGTCTGTCTGTGTCTGCTGGTCTCAGATGGGCTGGAGGAGCTGATTATTGCTGGTGTTTTATCAGAAAACTCTCAGTTTAACACTCTGGATAAATTCATATTATATTATGAATGAATTATATTATGAGTAAATATTATAATGAAAACTTTTACTGAAACAGAAGTAAACTCATTTTTCTGCAACAAAAACACACTGAATCTATTTGTCTCTCAAAGTATGTAAACTAATTTATTCTCTGTCATTAAAAAAATAGCTCTTTAAATTCATGTTTCTCTCACTGGGGAGAGAAAGAGAGAGTCGTATGAGTTAAAAGTGAAAAGAAGTACTGCATGTATTTTTGTGTGTTAAGTGTAACGGTGGCGGGGAGTTTGAAGGACGCCAACGCAGAAAACGTAACTTTATTAACATAAACTAAAATACAAAACCAACGGTGCCACCATTAACTGTGAGGCATACCCTTGTTAATGAACCGCACTCTGTTCTGACTCACTGGGGCTTAAATAGCAGCCCAATGAAGCACACCTGTGTCTGAACAAGCCCAGGTGTGCTCAGTCAGAACAGAGCGCCATCTGTCGTGCCCGGCCGGAACCACAGGCATGACAGGCCGTGACAGTTAAGTGATCTAATATCAAGTATTATACAGTATCAAAAGTAACATTATTATTATTGTTGTTGCAACATAGGTGTGATTGGCTGAGTTCATTTTGGGGGCTTTTATTTCCATTTATCAATGTTTTGTGATTCATAATTTAATTGTTTATTTTGTGTTTCAGTGCATTGAGTGCGTTTTGTGCGTATTTGTGTGCAACTTGGGTTTGTCTAAAAGCTTCAACGGTGATCAGTAAAATATGGTCTGTTTGATCAAATAAAAAATAATTAAATCATTAATTTTGTATAAATATAAATTATAAACACAAATTATTTTATTATATTTGAATGTTTGAATGTTCACTGGGGTGGTGGTGGTCTAGTGGTAGGATACTTGCCTATGGACCTATGGCTCAAGAGATCCCAGGTTCAAATCCCACCTCAAGCACTACCACCACTGGGTCCCTGAGCAAGACCCTGAACCCTGAAGTGCTCCAGGGGGAACTGTCCCTGTAATGGAAGTTGCTCTGGATAAGAGCGTCTGCTAAGTGCCGCAAAATGTAAATATAAATGTTCTCTTGCTTCTCAGTTCAACAAAACCCATCTAGAATTTCACCACAAGGGGGCAGCACTTCACTAAATTATAAGGTGAGGGATGTTTAAATTGGGAATCAAACACATTTAAGAAGAAAGAGGAAACTAAACAGAGACAGTAGGATATTGTCTGATGAACAAACTCAGGGTCGCTCCCTCATTTTAATGTCAGTACAGCAAGGAGCCGCTACATGACTGTCTGATAGACACACAGCAACAGTGCCTTTAAAACAGCTGGAACATGTAGCCTTGTAGTTTCTGTACATGGAACTCACACACACACACACACACACACACACACACACACACACTATCTCTCTCTCTCTCATTCTGAGTCAAGCAGTGTCTCCTTTGAATATTTCTGTCTGAACAAAGTGTCTATTGAGTTTAACTTCTGTCTTTACTGCAGGAAACCCACAACAGTGAAGCCTCCTTAAATTAAACTCATCTTTGATTGAAATCATCCACTAAACATCGACTAGATCAGCTTCATTCGAGAACTGTTATATTTGCTGGAATAAATACAGTGAAAATCATCCATCATCATCTAGTCATTTATGTTAACAGAAATGAAACATCTGTTCACATCTGTACTGATGTGATACTGAACTGAATGAACACTGAAGAAATAATCCATAAATATTAATAAATATTAATATTATATTATGTATTAAATATGTTATTAATAGCTACCTGTCAGGATTATTTATTGTTGAGTAATAATTTCTGCTAAATTGAAATCTAACAACACTACAAAACTGCTGAACTACTGCAGACTACACAGAACACAAAATGTTCCGTCAACAAAAAAATTAACGCACAGTTTCTACATTGTCGTTTGTGTTTTTAAATCTTGGGAAAACTTGTAAATTATTTTTAAACTTACATTTAAGTCAAAAAGTTGCTTATTAAAACAGTGACATCTGTGTTTTTATTAATGTTCCATCACCAGCAGCTCCAGAAGACAAAACACAACCTGCTGCAGTGACTTACTAAACCCTAACCCTAACACTTATCACTTCTATTCTCTTGACTCAAAGGAAATTACTTAATTTGAATTTACTCAATAAAACTACATTAAATGAAGTTGCTCCTCAGTGTGAGAATAGAAATGAGTTCAGAACAGTCGTATGTGACCAGTGAAATAAAATCTAGAGAAACTAACTGGAAGCTCTGGTGTCTCGTGGTTCCATGATTTAAACTGACGTCTTCTATTAGACTTGTTTTGTGAACATCTGTGATGAGACGTGATTGGACGAGTCTGGGATGAACTGGCTGATGATGATCCACAGACTCATTTCACTGAGAACATTCACCACTGAAACTCTTTCACAGCTCAGTTCATACAGATTTCCCTTTTCCCTTCAAAAGACTGAATTTCCCTCCATTTTTATTACAGCTACTGCTCTACTCTGTAGGCAATAGTGCCTTTAAAACAGCTGTGACATGTAGTCTTGTACAGTTTCTGTACATGGAACACACACACACACACACACACACACACACACACACACACACTCGCTCTCTCTCTCTACAAATTGGAATTAATCTATTTTAGTAGAAATGACAGTAATGAACTCACCCTTTACAGTGAGTGTAACAGTGTTACTGGACTGTGATGATGTTGGTCTGTAATGTCTCTCTCCTCTACACTGATACTGATTGCCATTAATCACAGAAGCTCCTCTGATGGTGAGAGTGTCACTGTTTACAGTGTATTGGTAAGAATGATATACTGGAGTCCATCCCTGCTGTTTGATCTGTTTCTCCCACTGAAATGTCCATCCATCCTGAGTGTTAATCTCACACTTCAGAGTGACTGACTCTCCAGTGAACACAGTTCTCCCTGGTTCTGCTCTCAGTGTAGGTTTGGGAAGATCTACATAAAGAAGGTAAATTGGTTAATATTCAGGAGATTTAAAGATTCCATTTATGAACACATAAATTAAACATCTGTTTACATGTCATACTTTTTCAGTAATAAAGAAACTTCTGTGTTACACTTTTAAATGTTGCTGGTACAGAAACTGTGTAAGAGAGTGAAAGAAAGGAGTGAAAGAACGTGTGTGTGGTTCTACAGTCAGTGGAGATAAATATTATAATGAAAACTTTAACTGAAACAGAAGTAAACTCATTTTTCTGCAACAAAAACACACTGAATCTATTTGTCTCTCAAAGTATGTAAACTAATTTATTCTCTTTCATTAAAAAAATAGCTCTTTAAATTCATGTTTCTCTCACTGGGGAGAGAAAGAGAGAGTCGTATGAGTTAAAAGTGAAAAGAAGTACTGCATGTATTTTTGTGTGTTTTGTGTCTAATATCAAGTATTATACAGTATCAAAAGTAACATTATTATTATTGTTGTTGCAACATAGATGTGATTGGCTGAGTTTATTTTGGGGGCTTTTATTTCCATTTATCAATGTTTTGTAATTCATTATTTAATTGTTTGTTTTTTGTTTCGGTGCATTGAGTGCATTTTGTGTGTATTGATGTGCAACTTGGGTTTGTCTAAAAGCTTCAACAGTGATCAGTAAAATATGGTCTGTTTGATCAAATAAAAAATAATGATCAATAATCAAATAATCAAATAATCATTAATTTTGTATAAATATAAATTATAAACACAAATTATTTTATAATATTTGAATGTTTGAATGTTCACGGTGGTGGCGGTCTAGTGGTAGGATACTTGCCTATGGACCTACGGCTCAAGAGATCCCAGGTTCAAATCCCACCTCCAGCACTACCACCACTGGGTCCCTGAGGAAGACCCTGAACCCTGAATTGCTCCAGGGGGACTGTCCCTGTAATTGAAGTCGCTCTGGATAAGTGCCGCAAAATGTAAATATAAATGTTCTCTTGCTTCTCAGTTCAACAAAACCCATCTAGACTGGCAGCACTACACTGAACTAGAAGGTGAGGGATGTTTAAACTGGGAATCAAACACATTTAAGAAGAAAAAGGAAACTAAACAGAGACAGTAGGATATAGTCTGATGAACAAACTCAGGGTCGCTCCCTCATTTTAATGTCAGTACAGCAAGGAGCCGCTACATGACTGTCTGATAGACACACAGCAATAGTGCCTTTAAAACAGCTGGAACATGTAGTCTAGTACAGTTTCTGTACATGGAACACAAACACACACACACACACACACAGTGCACACACACACACCTTTGATTGAAATCATCCACTAAACATTGACTAGATCAGCTTAATTAATAATTTAAATGCTGAACTGCACTGATCTCTAAATGTGTTAACACTGATACTGTGGCTGTACATGATCCCTGGAAAAGTGTCAGTTTAAATCTTACATGCAGATTTCTTTGAATGAAAATGAAATGATCTGGTGTGAATGATTCATCTTCAGTCAGTGATTAAAACTATGGAACGTTCATGTTGTTTTCAGTTAAAGCTACAATTAAAGCAATGATTCACATCAGAAGCAGCAAACAGAGCTCCTGAGAACAAAACTCCACCTGCTGCTCACACTCAGAGGATTATTACTGACAGCAGTGTCGCTACATAAAGTCCTTCATTCAGACAATAACTAGCATCACAAGCCGCTTTAGATCAGTTATAGAACTTGTTCTGTGCACAACTGTGCTTGATGAAAGTGTGAGAATGTGAAATGGACTTGTGTTACTCATGTTTATAAAATAAACCGACATTAATGACACTCGTTTTTTGCTGATTATTTGTGTGAATATGAGCTCCTGGAACAGCAGACTGCTCCACAACTTTGATGGTAAATGTGATTTTTAACCTTTGTATGAAATGATTTATTTTAATGTATCTGTCTGACCAATACTGTGTGTTTCCTCCTTTGTTTAGTGAATAGTTTTGTAATTCTTTGTTTTCTATCAGTTTTCTGTTACATCTAGTTTTTGTACTGTACTATATTGTGTTGTTTATGGACTAGAACTGCATTTTCTACCTTTTTTCCTTCAAGATAAATAAAGAAACCATCACTCATTAAACTGACATGATACTGAGGTGAATAAACACTGAAGAGATGATCACACTCACCTGATACAGTCAGTGTAACAGCAGCACTAGTGTTTGTATCGCGTGAACTTCCTGTCACTGTTCCTCTGCAGGTGTATTTACCACCATGAGAGATCTGAACAGAACTGATTATATAATCCTGTTTATCACTGCCAGAACTGGATGTTCCTTCCTTAAACCAGCTGTAGCTCCACTTAATGGCTCCTATTCTCTGTATCTCACAGCTGAGAGTGACGGTCTCTCCTCTGAATGGATGTTCAGGTTTTATCTTCAGTACAGGCGTTGGTCTCTCTGTTAAAAGAAACACTTTTGTTGTCATTTTCTGTGAGTGTATGAACTTTTTCAGAAACAATGTAACATCAGTGTTACACTTTTAACTGTTCCTGGTACAGAATCTGTGTAAGTGAGTGAAAGAACGTGTGTAGTTCTACAATCAGTGCAGATCTTTGGCTCAGGGGCCACATTGACTTTTAAAACTTGACAAATGGGCCAGACAAGCACCAGATGCATACATATCAAACAAACATTAAGAAGGTGTTAATACTTATTCACTTTTAGTGGAACAGTGTTTTTGATGACCCTTGTTTGTCAGTGCATCAAAACCTGGTGTTAGTTTTGTGGAGATTCTCAGAACAGATCTGAGGTGCTCATCGCTCATCTGGGATCTTTGGGTGCTTTGTTGTTGCTCATCACACTAAAAGTGTCACGGGGCGGTGTTGAGGACTGGACGCCAACGCAGAGCCGAGAGCTTCGTACTGGACTTTAATGACAGATAAAGTGCACAGAACTCAAACTAAATGTAACAAACATCTTCTTCTTCTTCTTTTTCTTTCGGCTGCTCCCGTTTAGAGATCGACACAGCGGATCAACTGTCTCCATTTCTTCCTGTATTTTGCATCTTCCTGCTTCAACCCGACCACCTGCATGTCCTCTCTCACCACATCCATAAACCTCCTCTTTGGTCTTCCTCTTCTCCTCTTTCCTGGCAGCTCCATCTTCAACATCCTCCTTCCAATATAATCCTCGTCTCTCCTCTGCACATGTCCAAACCAACGCAACCTTGCTTCTCTAACTTTGTCTCCAAGACGTCTAACCTGAGCTGTCCCTCTAATATACTCATTTCTAATCCTGTCCAACCTCGTCACACCCAACGAAAATCTCAGCATCTTTAACTCTGACACCTCCAGCTCCGCCTCCTGCCTTTTCGTCAGTGCCACCGTCTCCAACCCATACAACATAGCTGGTCTCACTACTGTCCTGTAAACCTTCCCTTTTACTCTAGCTGGTACGCATCTGTCACAAATCACTCCCGCCACTCTTCTCCACCCATTCCAACCAGCCTGCACTCTCTTCTTCACCTCTCTTCCACACTCGCCATTACACTGAACTGTTGATCCCAAGTATTTAAACTCCTCCACCTTTGTTACCTCCACTCCCTGCATCCTAACCACTCCACTTTCCTCCCTTTCATTCACACTCATGTATTCTGTCTTTGCCCTACTCACTTTCATTCCTCTCCTCTCCAGAGCATATCTCCA
>CM029388.1:197834-215103 GCA_017165825.1 Hepsetus odoe
GTAATGACTCAGTACAGATGTGAACAGATGTTTAGTTGTGTTCATTATGGAAGTGTCTTTAAATGCTCTTCATATGCACTGCTGCTCTTTCTGTAAATCCTAGACGTCTGCAGTGTAGACAGTCTAGACAGGGGAATGAAATCTCATTCACAGTTTAAACACAGTATAAACACAGTTGAGGAGATTAGCAGGTATATAGAGATCTGTAAATACACTTTCCTGTCCACTCAGAAGATTATGTTAGAAATATTTCATTTTTATGATGCCTTTTTTCCATCCAGTTGAATTAGTTCTAGCAGAAATTAAATGTTTGAGTACAACATACATTTTTTTCATTAGCTGACTTATGAAGTTCAGCACGTTTCTCCTTCATTTACGGGGTGGTGGTGGTCTAGTGGTAGGGTATTTGCCTATGGACCTATGGCTCAAGAGGTCCCAGGTTCCAATCCCACCTCTAGCACTACCACCACTGGGTCCTTGAGCAAGACCCTTAACCCTGAGTTGTTCCAGGGGGACTGTCCCTGTAATTAGCACATGGAAGTCACTCTGGATAAGAGCGTCTGCTAAAATGCCGTAAACGTAAATTTAGTTTGTCTGGTTGATGAGGGGAGTTTGGCCTTTTCATCACCTCATGTCTGAATCTCAGTTTACCAGGAAGTCGTGGAGAACAGCTACACACTTTAATCAACTTAAAAAAGTACCATTTCAAAGATAATGTTTCAGTTACATTGTGTCAAGTTTGTTTCTAGGGTTGCCAATAATTGTGGCACATTCTTTTTATTTAAAGTAATGATTTCTTGATGAGGGATTTGCTTTTCTTTGAATATCTGAATTTCAATAGAAGGTTGGATTATTTTCTCATTTTGAGATGAAAGTTTTTCACCAAAAGGTTTATTTTTCACCCTTTTTATTAATCTTCACAAAAATTTTAAACTCTGTAAATGAGGATATTTATATTTACTGTGAATGAAGATTTGAAGGAAGGAGTTGTTTAAATATTTATTCCATAAATGTTCACTGTCCAGTTTCTTTGAACAAATGTTTTCAATAAATGTTTTCAGTTACACTTAGTATAACATAATTTTAAATATTCACATATTTATAGCTTTGTGGCTGCTGTGATTGTTTTACAAGATTTACAGAGTGTTAATCTGAGTTTTCTGATAAAACATCAGCAATAATCAGCTCCTCCAGCCTGTCTGAGACCAGCAGACACAGACAGACAGCAGAGAATCACTGCTGTTCACTTTCTTCTGTAGATCTGTCCAGATCTCCACTGACTGTAGAACCACACACATGTTAGGTGGTGGACAGCCGTCCATCTCAAACAGAGAAAAAAAAATTACAGCTCTTTTGGAATCACATTGTGCAGACCATGAATGAGTGCAGTACTGTGACTCAATATTCCAGTCTGACCTGAAAAAATCAAACTGCCTGCATAGAAAGGACAGAACTGAGGGTTTTACAAACACGAGACACCCTGAGACACTGGCGTCCCCCCACACCACCGTCAACAAACATGAGTGAGCGCGTGAGAGTGGTGGGCCTGCAGCAGGTTTTCTAGTCTGTGCTGATCTTTGGTGTCAAACGCTGCACTAAGGTCGAGGAGGACTAGTAAGGATACCGACCCTTTGTCAGATGGCATTAAAAGATACTTTTTTCACTAGTGCTGTTTCAGTGCTGTGGTGTGGCCGAAAACCAGACTGAAATGTTATTTTTGTGTAACTGCTGGGCCACAGCTTTCTCAACAATCTTTGATACTAATGGCAAATTAGAAATCAGTCGATAATTTGTTGACTTCAATGGTTCAAGATTAGGTTTCTTAATTAGAGAATTAATAACTGCTATTTTGAATACCTTTGGCACACAGCCCAGGTTGAGAGACGAGTTTAGTGTTTCTAATAAAGGCCTGATTATTACTGCAGGACCTCTTTAAGTAGAAGATTTGTAAAAGGAAATCGCTGAGATGAGGTTGATCTGCAGAACTGGATTAAAGTAAACTAACCTCTATGTTAGTATCTGTCTGTCTGTATCTGTCTCGAGCAGCAGACGTGATGTATTTGTTATTTAGTTTTGGATTTCTTGCTGAATGATTTCAATCTTATTGTTAAGAAATCCATAAAATTATCGCTATTGTACCTTACAGGTATCTGACCTTCAGCTCCTGTATGGTTCTTCATAAGTGTAGATGTTGTGTTGAACAGAAAACTAGGATTATTTTTATTGGACTTCATGTGGATAAGTTTCATAATGACAGGGGTTGTCACGTTCTAGTTTCTGTACCTTTTGCTTTAGAGCATGTGTTTGATTAGTGTACCATGGAACAAGCTTTATTTGTCTAATTCTTCTACGTTTTAACAGTGCTACATTATCTATTGTGGAACAAAACGTGTTCTCTTAACATTCAGGCAGATTATCCAGCTCTTCTGGACCAGATGGTGAACTAATAAGAATGTTTTTGATGAAACTAAAGGCTGTGGAGGACGTCGTTGTACGGCTAACACGATCACGAGGTGATGTTCATAAATTATAGATATTGTGGATCTCATATGTGATCAGATGGTGATCTGAGATCACTGCTGACTGTGGAATAATGGCTGTGTGGTCCACCTGAACACCTCGTGTAAGGATAAAGTCTAAAATCTGATTATGGTAATCACTGAACTGTGAGGAGGGTCCTGGTGGTCTGTAGATGGTAATCAGTGAAAAGTCTTTGTTGTATTTGGGTTAGTTATACTGAGAAAAAGGGATTCAAAAGAAGAGAAGTTTAAACCTGTTCTCTGACTGAAACGATGGCGTTTTTATGTAGAACTGTTCTACCTCCCCCTCCGACACTAAAGCACTGATTGTGTCCAGAACTATAACCTGTCAGGGTTTCATTTAATGTAATAAACTCATCAGGTTTAACCCTTTCTGTGAGACAGAACATCCAAATCCTCTTCACTGATCATCTCATTTACATTTACAGCTTCAGAGTTTAGTGATCTAATATTGAGAAGTCCCAGCTTTAGATCTGAGCTGCTGTTGTTTTCTGATTTAGAAAGTTCAACATGAATCAGATTGAGTTTTTCTTTGGTGTAGTTCAGTTCGGGGAACAGACACTGTCTCAGTATGGTGACTGATGAGTGACGCCTCACTGCAGCTCACAGACGGTCGGTTTCTCCAGTCTGTCTGTGGTCTGGTCTCGGTCCTGGTTTGTCAGCAGCAGCTCCTAAACTACTCTGCAGACTAACTAACAGACTCTGGGCTGAAAGAACCGAGAGCAGCACCGTCCCGCGAGGGGGGGACACCATCCCGACCTAAGACCAGGCTCGTCCTCAATATTAGTCCAGTTATCTGAACACCCCACATCACAGCGGTATAATCCGCTCCGGGGCCGCGCTCGCAACCCAAAATGCTCGTAACCCAAATCAATTTTCCCTTTAAATAAAGGAAATTCACATGATCGCTCCAGACCCGCATAAACACACAAATAAAATCATTTTAATGTTAATTATTCTACTAATTATTACTCCTCACACAGATACTAGACTAGTCAGTGCACTTGACAATAACGTTTGCGTTCCGGAGGAGCTGCTTGATCTCAGCAGAGAATAAATACCACAACAACGGGTACAGACATTTCTGAAGCTGAGTCAAAGGCAACTGACAAGATGGGACTTAAATGGGAGTTTAAGTTGTGTGGAGTTACAACGGATGGAGCTCCAGCTGTGACAGGCGAGCGCAGAGGAGCGACCTCTATGGTGCGCCGAGGAGCAGGAGAGCGGAGGGAGGAAGATCAAAGGACTGGATCTTCACCAAGAAGCTCTCTGTGCCGAGACAGCACAGCTCAGCGGAGTGATGAACACTGCTGTGAAAACGGGGAACATCACTCGAGTACGAGCACTCTACCACAGAGAAGTTCACACTTTCTTCACTGACGTTGATGCTGAATATGGAGACCTGCTCCACCACTCAGAAGTGCGCTGGATAAGTCGGGGCTCCGTGTTCGGCGGTTTAATTCTCTGAGATCAGAGATCAAGCAGTTTTGGAAAGAAAAGGACCGACCTCTTCACGAGCTGAGTGACCCTCTATGGTTGGCAGACCTGGCGTTTTTAGTTGATCTCACTGAACATCTCAATCGTCTAATCATCTGATTAGACGATTGGCGGTTTGAACCCCTGCCCAATAGGTTGCCCTGAGGTACCCTTGAGCAAGGTGCTATCCCTGTCACTGCTCCCCGGGCGCTTTCAATAGCTGCACGGTGTTTGCGTGTGCATGGGTTAAATGCAGAGGTCCAATTTCATTGTGGTTCACTGTCTGCTGTGCTGTGACCTCACAATGACAAGGGTTGTCACTTTCACTTCTTTTCACTTTCACCTCGACTGAGTGGCCCGGCTGTTTGTGTATTTTACCACATATGGCCCTTGGTGAATAAAGTTTGGACACCCCTGGTCTAGATGTTAAACTGACGGAAGTTTGGCGATGTTGTTGTGTTCGGTCCTTGGTCAGACTTTACAAATTTTGCTGAAGTCGAGAGACAAGTTCGAGTCAGGAAGTGTCAGGAAGCAGCGAGTTACAGAGTCAGGGTTGTTTAATATGGAATCAAACAGCATGGATGGGTTATTGTTTTAATCAGTGATCTTATGTAGAAACACTGCTGGCAGTAATAAGCCAGTAAGTCACTGCAGCAGGTTGTGTTTGGTCTTCTGTAGATGATAGTGATGTTCTCAGTGTCATGTTTCTATTTTTCTCTTTCAATGAAAGAATATGGATCAGTCATTGTTATAATTATCAACCTATTTAAAATGTTATTTAAAAACACAAACACAGTTCAGTTTAAAATCAACCCTTAAGACTGAATAAATCATTAATGAAGAGATGATGAGGATGATGGATCTTTTATTTTACCTTGAAGGAAATTCCAGCAAATATTACAGGAAATGCAGTTACAGTACAAACTCAGTACTGAAATAAAGTACAAAATTAACACCAAACAAAGGAGAAAACAGCACACAGGAGGAGAAAGACAGAAATGAAGATGTGATGAAGTTCAGTTACTGCAGGTTTTTGTGTCTCAGTGTTGCTTTTCACGTCTCTTTAACTTTAACTAAGAAAAACCTGTATGTGACACTGTTTTAATCAAAGTATTTAAAATGTTATTTCAAAGTGAAACAAAGGTCAGTTTCAAAATCATGAAGATGTTCATACAGAGATGATAGAATATTATACTTTATCTTTCATTATGGAAGACACTCTATTAGAAGTGCTGCTGTTGATTCTAAAAATATAATCAATTACACACAATTACTTTATTCATTAAATACTAAAACTAATCCTGAACTAATACTAATCCTGAAGAATAATCAATATTTCTCTTTGTTTAGTGTTTAAATCTGAAGATGTGCAGCAGTTTAGGAGACACTGAAAGGTTGTTGTTCAGTCTCACTCTGCTCTGCTCACATTTACCATCAGAGCTGTTGTGCAGTCCGCTGTTCCAGGAGCTCATGTTCACACCAATCACACACAAGAACCAGCAGAGAAGTAGAGATGAATGTGTAGAGATGAAGGTGTAGAGATGAAAGTGTAGAGAAGAAGGAAAAGGAAAGGGGAAGTGTAGGAGAGTAAAAGGAAACATGTCACTGTTAGTCTCACCTCATATAAAGAAGCTTTTACAACAACACGTAACCAGTTTCACAGAAAGTCTCGCTCTCCCAATCACTTCACAACACCTGAGATCTCCAGCTGTCATGTTGTCATGGGGAAAAAGGAGGCACAAGTGTACGGTGGCGATTTCGGAGGTTTATTGGATAATCAAACTCCGTAGTGATACAAGCAAACAAAGGTGAGCCACAACAATGAACAGGCGAGTCTTGGTCGGTCTGGAACTCGTTAAATACTAATCCGGCCAGGTGTGAGGGATTGGGTGGCTCACACCCAGCTCTGCTCCTCAGGGCCGTACCCCTCCCAGTCAACCAGGTATTGCAGCTCACCTCGGTGCCGACGGGAGTCCAGGAGTGCACTGACCCAAGGAGAGACATGGAAAGAGGGGGTTACGTGCATGTGGGAAGGTTTTCGGAGACAGTAAGTGACAGGGTTGATCTGGGATTCAATCAGGAAGGGCCTGATGAATCTGGGACTGAGTTTACGACTCGGCAACCGTAGGTGAGTGGAGAGCCATACTCTGTCCCGTGGATGGTTTTGTGGAGTCTCCCTCCGGTGCTTGTCAGCTTGGAGGCGGAAACGGTGGACGGCCCGTTGGATGTGCGCGTGGGCCCTCTCCCAGACTTGTTTTGCCCTGCGAAACCAAGTACTGACAGTAGGCACGTCGGTGGGTGTAGGATCCCAGGGGCTGAGTGGAGGTTGATAGCCCAGCACACACTCGAACAGGGTCATCCCTGTGGAGGAGTGACGCAGTGAATTCTGCACATACTCAGCCCAGCACAGGTATTCGGCCCAGTTGTGTTGTTGGCTACAGTATGCACTAAGAAATTCACAGAGACTCTGAATGGTTCTCTCTGCCTGGCCGTTATACTCTGGATGATGGCCAGACGTGAGGCTGACCGTGGTTCCCAGTTGTTGGAAGAACGACCGCCACACCCGGGAGGTAAACTGGGACCCATGGTCAGACACAATGTCCTCCGGTAGTCCGTAATAACGGAACACATACTGGAACAGGGCCTCCGCGATTTGACACGCTGACGGTAAAACAGAAAAGGGGTTAAACCGGCACCCCTTCGAGAACCGATCCACCTCTACCAACACACATGTATACCCCTTGGACCGTGGCAAATCCACGACTAAGTCGACGGCTATGTGTGACCCGGCAGGAAGTTCTTGCAGCGTTTTGGTCCTCGCACACACGGTACACGAATGCGATAAAACAAAAAAGGGGAATGGTCTCTGTGTGAGAAGGTTTTAGGGTGAGGGTGAGTGGATCTGTGACTTGGGTTAGACCCTTGGCATTTACCTGCCGTCCCTCCACGGCCCGCACTGACACAGGGTGGGATAGAGGGTGTTGAGGGGCGAGGAGCCTGGCCGCCAAGGAGGATGAAATGAAGTTTCCAGAACCTGGAAGTGACACCAGCAGACATTTTACACACTTTCATTCTGAGACTGTCAGGCTGGTCAGGGAACCAGAACCACAGAGGAACACATGTCAGAACCAGAGCAACACCTCCAGCAGCTTCCTCTCATCCATGTTCATTTTAAAGAGGAGCTTCTCCTGGTGGTGATCAATCCTCACCTGTAATAAACACACACACAAACACACACTACACAATAATGAACTTTACATTATGACCCACAGAGTCCAAACTCAACTTCATTACACAAACAATAATCACTGCAATACAATACTTTCTGTGAAACCGGATTATTAATATCATTACAGTGTGTGTGTGTGTGTGTGTGTGTGTGTGTGTGATCTGAACTGTGTGTTTAACCTTCAACAGCAGAAAAACCTAAACCTGAACTCACATCAAGCCCTAAAGGAGCTGCACTGATAGGAAACCCAGTGACTCTGTACTGTAAGCTGGACCAGTCTGCTGGATGGAGGTTCTACTGGTCCAAACACACACAGAACCCTGAGAATGAGACCAGCACTGACACACACTCCTACACCATCAGCTCAGTGAGTGTCTCTGATGAAGGCCAGTACTGGTGCAGAGCTGGGAGAGGAAACCCAGTCTACTACACACACTACAGTGATGCACTCTGGGTAACGGTTACTGGTGAGGAGAAGATGTTCTGGTGTTTAATATGATGCTGTTAAACAGCAGAGAGCTGCAGTAACATGTTATATTATGTTGTTTATGTCATTAATCCTGCATCTATTCATGAGTGTTTATTCGCTGTAAAGACACAGTGTGGACATTTCTGATCACGAGACAAACATCATCAGACACTTGAACTGATTTACTGAACATCTCGATCAGTGTAAGAGCTGATCATAAAACAGAGAAAATACAACTTTAGAGCAGTGCAATGACGTGGCACCAACTCACATTAAGCTAAAAGTAACAAAAAAATGGAGATTAAAGTAGATCTATTGTTCGATGCTGCTTTAGAACACAAATAACATGTTAATTTAAAAATTACAGCAGACACTAACATCTTCAGAGTCCCTGATTCACTAAACACTTCACTGTGTGTCTGTTTTCAACAGAGTGATTTTCTAAAAGCCCAAAGATTCAAAGTAAATAAAGGCACTCTTATTTTAAAACAAATTTTTAAAAAAAAGAGCAAATTATATTTTTAAATCAAGCATGAACTTGGTGATCCGCTCCCTTTTTTTGTACACCACTCTATACTTTCATTTATTGCATACATAGTACATTTAGAACATGGAGGGTGCATCTCTCTCTCTCTCGCTCTCTCTCTCTCTCTCTCTCTCTCTCTGTGTTTATCTTTGATCATCAGGAGGTTCTTGTTTGACTGAACTTCAAGATGAAACTGTTGATTTTGTGGAAGCCACTCTGTGCTTTTACTGAAAATAGTTTTTCTCTTTTCAGTGGACTCCTCAGATCTGAGAGATCCTTTGTTTAATGTTAATTAAATTATTATTTTAGATGAGGGACTGTCATTCCTTCCTTTTTATTTGCTCCTTTTACCCGCACTAACTGAACCCATCTCCTGTTATATCATGTGATCCGTTCAGAAAGAATAGTTCAAATAAAGTCAAACAAAATATCTATCTATCCATCCATCCATCCATTTTCTGCCGCTTGTCCCAAACGGGGTCGCGCTGGTGTCCAACCCAGCGCACACAGGGCGAGGACGGGGGACGCACCCTGGACAGGTCGCCAGCCCATCGCAGGGAGGAGTGGGACGAGGACGGCACCTTGCTCAAGGGTACCTCAGGACAACCCATTGGGAAGGGGTTCGAACCCCTGATCCTCCGATCACGTGGCCGACGCCCTAACCACTAGGCCACCACTGCCCCCGATATCTGTCTATTAATCTAATAATCTAATTTCCTAAAATATTTCTGATGTTTGTATGTTTTGGACCAGTTGTTGTATGCACCTGATTCTGTGGTTCAAGTAAACAGCTTTTCAACTTTGTCGTTCTTTCATCCTGTTAGTGCTGAAAGCTGTAATTTTCATTAGTATTATCTGTAAACAGTGAAAAACAAGGAATGTCTTTGGTCTGTTTTTCAGGCGCATCTTCTCCAGTATCTCTGATCATCAGTCCCAGCAGAACTCAACACTTTAGTGGAGACTCTCTCTCACTGATCTGTGAGGGACAGAGAGACTCTACTGGATGGAGAGTGAGACGATACACACACAGTGAGAAGGTGTCAGATTGTTCATCAGGCTGGGGATCAGTTACAGGATCTACATGCAACATCAGCTCCCTCAACACGTCCCACACTGGAGTGTACTGGTGTGAGTCTGAATCGGGAGGGAGCAACAGTCCTGTCAACATCACAGCACACAGTGAGTCTACACTGATATTATCACTGATAAATGTCTAAAATAATCAAGCAGAGAGAGAACATTTCTAACAGAACTCATATCTACATTTAATCAGATGCAGTTAAAACACCTGAAAATTAAGATCTCATCATAGTTAAAACAGTGCAGCAAATACATGTTGATAAAATCTACTGGAAAATTTTTTCTACTGAAACCTCCATCAAACAAGTGAAAAAGCAAGAAATGGTCTCCACCCCACGTTTTCACACTTTCAACATTGTTTTCACTGTCTGTGTGATCTTTCTCTTTCCTGTAGGTGGTTCTGTGATTCTGGAGAGTCCTGTCCATCCTGTTACTGAGGGAGATCCTCTGACTCTGAGGTGTTTATATCGCCACCCAAAGCCCTCAGACCTCACAGCTGATTTCTATAGAGATGGATCATTACTCCAGACCCAGACTACAGGAGAGATGATCATCCGTACTGTCTCAGAGTCAGATGAAGGTCTCTACTACTGTAAACACCCAGAGAGAGGAGAGTCACCAAAGAGCTGGATCTCCGTCAAGAGTGAGAAAATTTATTTGATTAAGTAGTCAAGTAGTTTATCTTGTTGTTCTTTTAACAGCTGTTCTCTTTCTATCTCTCTCTCTCTCTCTCTCTCTCTCTCTCTCTCTCTCTGTGTGTGTTAGATGCAGGATCTTCATACTTTGTGCTCAGACTGCTCAGTAGTTTCATGGCAGTGTCTCCATATCTGCTGGTGTCCATCGTGCTGGGAGTTAAATTTTACAAAGCTCGAGGTGAGAACTCACAGTCTCGCAACGTAGAACAAAAACACTTTAAAACATTGCTTCATCAGACAATATTGTTTATTAATATTGTTTTGAATTCTTTTTAATGTATTTCATTTGGATGAAAATCTTAATTTTTTCTTCTTTTCTGCATAATATCTCCATCCATCCATTATCTACCGCTTGTCCCAAACGGGGTCGCGGGGGGGTGCTGGTGTCCAACCCAGCGCACACAAGGCGAGGACGGGGGACGCACCCTGGACAGGTCGCCAGCCCATCGCAGGGAGGAGCGAGACGGGGACGGTACCTTGCTCAAGGGTACCTCAGGGCAACCCATTGGGAAGGGGTTCGAACACCCGATTCTCCGATCACAAGGCCAACGCCCTAACCACTAGGCCACCGCTGCCCCCAATATCTATCTATTAATCTAATAATCTAATTTCCTAAAATATTTCTGATGTTTGTATGTTTTTTAAATACACCTGATTCTGTGGTTCAAGTAAACAGCTTTTCAACTTTGTCGTTCTTTCATCCTGTTAGTGCTGAAAGCTGTAATTTTCATTAGTATTAACTGTAAACAGTGAAAAACAAGGAATGTCTTTGGTCTGTTTTTCAGGCGCATCTTCTCCAGTATCTCTGATCATCAGTCCCAGCAGAACTCAACACTTTACAGTTCAACACTTTACATAGGTGATGCTGATACTCCAAAAATGGCCATTTGAAATGAGCGTTTTATGTCTATATTAAATGCTATGAAGAGGGATTTAAAAACTATTGAACAAAAATCTGTTAACTGTGATATATTTAATATGTGTGTTATAATCTGGGGTATGAGCTGAGAGACAGTTAAACATTAGAATTACTGAGATAATAATCGTCCAGTTTATCCTCGTGTTCGTACATGTAACCCCTCGTTCTTAACAGATTTTTAATTTCTTGTTTGGTTTGTTGATATTAGGTTATACTGTGACTGTAGGTTCAGTCTTTCTTTATAGAGTTCTGGTGAAAGAGATTCAAAATATTTTCAGTAAAGTTCTAATAAAGATCGGATCAACTGATGGTGTTTCTGCTGCTGTAGTTTATTTCCATGTGCTGAATATGATATTAGTTCACCTCTAATGAGAGTTTCCCAATTATGTATTAATGTAGGATGGAGTACCTGGTGCTCTCGCTCATTAGAGAGATTATAGATGATAGGATTTGATTTATTGTCCATAATCATGACAGTATTTCAATAAATATCTAAAGCAGCATTTTCAGAGTTTAGCTATTAAAGTGGTCATCATGCCATAGATCAAGACATCCCACGACCTTGTTGTCATCATAAACAGACTAAAAACAAAGCCAAAAAAACATGAAATTTGAAAGAAAAGATGGAAACATTGTCAGTTACAGGTTTGTTTTGTTTAAATGTACATTTACATTTACGGCCTTTAGCAGACGCTCTTAAACACAGGTGTGATCATGTTTTCTTTATTTGGTTCAGTATATTTAATAATTACAGTAGAGTTATAGTTCTGTCTGGTTCTGGATGTTTCTACTCTGAATGTCTGGATTTTAAATGGTCTGCTCTGGTTTTGTTTTTCTTATTTACCTCCAGAAACTGCAGGGCTGTTTATGCTCTTACAGGGTTGCCAGGTCAGGCTAGTTTACCTCCAGTTTTATTCCTATTTATGAACATTTTGTTGAAATTCTGTGTCATTAAAATACAACAATAAACCACAAACTGGCTTTTTACTCCAATCCTTAGTCTGCTTCTTCATTAATGCAGCCTCCTCATCACATCACTAACTTTAGACGCACACACACAGCACAGTTTCAGTTTCTCTCATTAAAAGCTGCTGCAGTTTGGAGAGAGAGAAGCTACAGATGACTCTGGACACTCTTCTACTGTTCAGGTGATTCTTCTAAAATGAGCTGAGCTGCTGTTGTGCTCTGTGTGAGTTTGGGGGAACTTCTCTGTTTGGTGGTTAAACTGTGTCAGTGAGGAGCAGTGATGGCTGAGAATCTTATTTCAGACAGTAGATGAACACTTTACAGCACAAGCAGATGCAGTGATGAAGTTTAGATTGGAGTCTGTTTACCTTTAACCAACATCAACTCCATCTCCACCACATTACAGTCCCTAAAATAATACATTTATAACTGCAGATCAAACACACTCATCACAGTGATCTGTGTTGCAGTGTTTTATTACTATTATTATTTTTATTATTCATTTTTGTTTTTGTTATTCAGTTTGTTATTTTGTTATTCAGTTTGATTCAAACTGACTGCCTTTTTCAGGATCATGAGACAACACTACACCACTATTTAAGTCTTTGCAGTGTTAGAAGTCCAGCAGTGGTGTTAATTAGACAGTCCGTGAACAGGTGAGCTGCTGGAAGCAGGAAAAATGAACAAACATAAAGATCTGACATTCATGTGGACGTTATTCTGACATGGAGCAACACTTACGAACCAAATTCAGCCTTTAATAACAGCGATATTCTCTAATAGCAGTGACCTGTTTCAGAAGGATAATGCACCCTGTCACAGTGGAGAAACATCAGGAATGATTTGAGAATCATAAACAGTTCAAGGTGTTGACTTTGTCTCCTGACAGCGCTGAGAAGAAGAAGCGGATGATGTGCATTGAATTAAAGAAAAACACGACCAAGGTGTGCATGTAGTCGACTTGGTGAAGCAGTACGAGCGCAGCACTTCTACAATCTGCACCTGAAACAGACACATTGGACAGGTTTTAATCGAAACTCTGCCCATGAAAGTGAGGAAAGCGCAGCAACACGGGCAAAAATCAGCCAATAAGATTCAGTTATTCAGTTCAGCCGTTCTGCTCCACCTCCATCAGCATCTTCAAGTCGTCAGATCTCCAAGGTAAATGCTGTACATTATACTTAATAAAACCAGTTTATTGCAGTACATGTTTATGGGCAGAGGTGGTCTAGTGGTTAGGGCATTGGCAGCATGATCGTGGGTTAAAACCCCTTCCCAATAGGTTACCCTTGAGCAAGGTGCCGTCCCTGTCACTGCTCCCCGGGCACATTTTTCTTATTTATAAACATGTAATAAATAAAATACAGTTTTTTGGGGGTTCCGGAACGGATTAAAGGCATTTCAATTCATTTCAATTCATTCATGGGAAAACTCATGTTTGTGCTGTAAATATAGGAGGTGTTGTGGGGGATTCTGGGTTCAGATCTTCAGGGGACTCAGATCCTCATGAGAATGACATGCATACAGTGACTTGTTTTCATTAATACGTTAATATTAATCGAGAAGTTCATTTATAACTATAATGCTTAATGAAATACTTTAGGAAGATGAGTTTTGAAAGTGACAACCCTTGTCATTGTGAGGTCAAAGCACAGTAGACAATGAACCACAACGAAATTAGACCTCTGCATTTAACCCATGCACACTCAAACACTGTGCAGCAGTGGGCAGCTATTGGAAGTGCCCAGGGAGCAGTGACGGGGACGGCACCTTGCTCAAAGGTACCTCAGGGCAACCCATTGGGAAGGGGTTCGAACCCCTGATCCTACAATCACGCGGCCAACGCCCTAACCACTAGGCAACCGCTGCCCCTTTACTACTGAATTAAAAATGAAATATGCTGCATGCAAAAGTATTCAACCCTTTCTCTTCTGCAAACCTCTGCAATCATTTACGACCAGAAGCAGCTGAATTGAGTAAGTGAGGTCTGTGGTGTCTAAAGTATACGTAAAGTAATTGACCCTTTCTCTTCTGCAAACCTCTGTTCAGTGCTACACATTCAGAAGCAGCTGAATTAGTGGAGTGGTCTGTGAGAGTGTCTAAAAATAACTGATCAGAATAAATAATCACAGATTTGTGGTATAAAGTGTACTGTTGTTCTTTAAGAAAAGGGTATTGTGGGTAATGTAGTTTGACACTGAGAGTGGATACTGTGGGGTTTATATTCACTCCTCTGGGCAGGCCTGAGTGAACGTCTCTTACAGACTCATGTTCCTCAAAAAAAAGGAACATGAACATTTCAAAAAAAAAAAAAAAAAAAAAAAAAAAATCAAAGATGGCGCCACGTGAGAGGCAGCCAGTTACAGGAGCTCTGACAACTTTCTGTTCTTTTTACTTATTTAATCTATTTTCTTTACTTTATTTATTACTTATTTCACTTCTTCTTCGAATCTGTCACAAGTACAGCAGTCAGAGGAGACTTGTTAACTTTCTTTTCTGTTTTTTAATCGTGTTTGGATTGTTTTACCCTGCACGCGGTGAGACACCAGACAATGGGTTTCATTGTTTACACCCGGGACCAGCTGCTGGCGCTGAGCAACCAGCCGATTCAGCCCAGCGAGAGAGCAGAGATCCCCAGAGAACTACAGCGGAGGAGACGGGGCTGCAGAGCTGGAGTGAAACACTGGGAGAGGAAGAGACGGTACAAGCCATCGGTGCCCTCGGTCATTATGGGGTGTGAGATCTCTCCCGAACAAGATTGATGAGCTAACGGCGCTCACCAGGCTCCAGAGAGAGTACAGGGAGGTCAGCATGATGTGCTTCACGGAGTCCTGGCTGACACACCTCACTCCAGACTCTCTTGCTGCTGTTCCGGGATTCCACCTGGTGAGAGCGGACCGGAGCGCGAAGGAGACCGGTAAGAGGAAAGGCGGGGGGATTGTGATGTATGTGAACGAGAGATGGTGTAACCAGGGGCACATCTCCGTTAAAGAGCAGTGCTGCACACGGGACGTGGAGCTGCTTGCGGTCAGCATCCGACCGTACTATCTGCCGCGCGAGTTCTCGCAAGTCATCGCGATAACTGTTTACATCCCGCCGACGGCAGACGCAGTAGCAGCTTGTGAAACCATACACACAGTTGTGTCTCAATTGCAGAAAGCACATCCCCAAGCCTTCCTCCTGATTTCTGGTGATTTTAATCATGTCTCCTTGTCCTCCACTCTGCCTACTCTCACCCAGTATGTGAACTGCTGCACCCGAGAAAACAGGACACTAGACTTACTGTATGCAAACGCTAAGGATGCATACAGAGCATCACCCCTCCCTCCATTGGGACACTCAGACCATAACCTGGTCCATCTGGTTCCCTCTTACATACCTCTAGTATGCAATCAACCCCCCATTACGAGGTATGTGAGAGGATGGTCTGATGAGTCTAGCATGGCACTGAAGGACTGCTTCGAAACCACAGACTGGGAGGCGCTGTGCAGCCCACATGGAGAGGACATCGACAGTCTAACAGTCTGCATAACCGACTACATCACCTTCTGTGTGGAGAACACTGTACCGACCAGGAGAGTACGGTGTTACTCCAATAATAAACCATGGCTGACCCCTTATCTGAGAGCTCTGCTGAAGCAGAAGTCAAGAGCCTTCAGATCTGGAGATAAGGAGGCAATGAGAACAGCTCAGAAGGAGCTGAAAAGAGAGATAAGGAGGGGGAAGGACAGATACAGAGAGAGGCTGGATTAGCAGCTCAGACAGAACAACGTCAGAGGTGTGTGGAGAGGATTGAACACCATTACTGGAAGGAACACAGTGAGTAGTGGAGGCCCAGAGTCTGGAGATAAGGACTGGGCCAATAGTCTAAATCTGTTCTTCAACAGGTTTGACTCAGGAATCTGCCCCTCACCCAACCATCAAAGCACAGTACATGCCAGTGCCCCCCTTCACACCTCCTTGCAAACTCCAACGGCACCTCCCCGTCACACCTCTCTGCAATCCCCACCAGGGATATCGGCTGAAAATCCCCTTTTATCTTTATCTTTATCTTCTCCTTCTCTACCCCCCTTTTCCCCTGAAGACTCTACTGCCCCCTCCTGCTACCCCACTCAACGGGAGGCTCCCACTCTCTCACCACACGATAGCCTCTCCATCACAGCTGACCAGGTGCGGTGTCAGCTGAGGAAGTTGAAGCACAGGAAAGCCACAGGTCCGGATGGCATCAACTCCAGCCTGTTGAGGGACTGTGCAGATCAACTCTGCGAGGTTATCACCTACATCTTTAACCTCAGCCTCAGCCTGGAGCGTGTCCCCACTCTATGGAAGACCTCGTGCCTCGTTCCAGTCCCCAAGACGCCGCACCCCAAGGAGCCAAACCATTTCAGACCTGTTGCCCTCACCTCTAACCTGATGAAGGCTATGGAGAGGATCATCCTCCATCACCTTCGTCCTCTGGTCAGGAGGGACCTGGACCAGCTGCAGTTTGCATACCAGCCGCACATTGGGGTGGATGACGCTGTCATCTACCTGCTGCATCGGGCCCTCACTCACCTGGAGAGTGCTAAGGGCACTGTGAGAGTCATGTTCTTTGACTTTTCCAGTGCTTTCAACACAATCCAGCCTTCAGTTCTGAGGGGGAAGCTAGAGGGAGTAGGTGTGGACCATCACATGTCTGAGTGGATTATTGACTACCTCACCAATAGACCCCAGTATGTGAGACTCCAGGACTGTGTGTCTGAGGTGGTGGTCTGCAGCACTGGAGCCCCACAAGGAACAGTCCTCGCCCCCTTCCTCTTCACCCTGTACACAGCGGACTTCAAATTCAACACGGACACCTGTCACCTGCAGAAGTTCTCGGACGACACCGCTTTTGTTGGTCGTGTGTCTGAGGGAAACGAGCAGGATTACAGGGGGGTCATCAGGGACTTCGTCAGATGGTGTGATCAAAATCATCTGCGCATCAATGCCAGCAAAACGAAGGAGCTGGTGATTGACTTTCGCAGGAAGTCACCCCCCATCACACCGGTGGACATCCAGGGTTTGTACATTGAGACTGTGGAGGAGTACAAATACCTGGGTGGAGTACAAATACCTGGGTGTCCACATCAACAATAAACTGGACTGGTCCACTAACTCTACTGCTCTGTACAAAAAGGGCCTCAGTCGTCTACACCTGCTAAGGCGGCTGAGGTCCTTTGGGGTTAACAAACATCTAATGAGGACATTTTATGACACTGTGGTAGCGTCGGCTGTTTTTTACGCTGTGGTCTGCTGGTGTGGAAGAGTCGCAGAGAGGGACAGAGGGAAACTAAACAAACTGGTCAAGAGGGCCAGCTCTGTCCTGGACTGCCCGCTCAAGTCCATCG
>CM029388.1:215603-454725 GCA_017165825.1 Hepsetus odoe
GAAAGCGGAAGTCCTGTCCGCCCAGGCTAACACAACTGCCGAAGCTTCGTCCAAGTGAGTGACAGCGCCAGCGCCCCGCCCACCTAGGCTGACGTGGACGGTAATGCCGGGTTTCCACCTACCTGGGCTAGCGTGGGTGACAGCCCCGGCATCCCGCCTACATGGGTTGCCACTGGCGACATCGCAGTCTCGCCCCGTGAGGATTCCGTCGGGAATAAATTCCGCAGCCTCCTCTTCGTGGTGCACACGGCAGATGTCCTGAATGACCCTTCATCGTCTGCTGCGGAACAAGTCGACTTCGTAGGGGTGGCGGTGGTCTAGTGGTAGGGTACTTGACCTATGGCTCTAGAGGTCCCACGTTCGAATCCTGTGGTACTACCACCACTGAGCACCACTTAACCCTGATTTGGGGGGGAGCAAATTACTGTCCCTGTAATTAGGACATGGAAGTCGCTCTGGATAAGACACCTTAACCCTATCCATAGTGTTTCTACATAAGATCACTGATTAAAACAATAACCCATCCATGCTATTTGATTTCTTATTCTAGTAAAATTTACATTTACAGCATTTACATTTAGGAGCAACTCAGGGTTAAGGGTCTTGCTCAGGGACCCAGTGGTGGTAGCGAGTGGGATTCAAACCTGGGACCTCTTGAGCCATAGGGGCATAGGCAAGTACTCTAGCACTAGACCACCATCCACTGTGTTAATGTGCATGGGTTAAATGCAAGTTAAGAGTTCCAATTTCGCTGTGGTTCACAGTGTGCTGTGCTGTGACCTCACAATGACAATAGTCACTTTCATTTTATTAATTAGAGCCACTCCTGATCCTTGTCTTCTTCTGTGGTACGCCCCTATAAATTTGGGATCTCTACTTGGCCCCTCTCTCTTTCTACAATTCCCCTGAGGGAGAGGAGCTGGAGTGGGTGCTGTACTTATTTGGAGGTGTTTGTTTATGAACATCGAAGTGATGATCACACTCACCTGATGCAGTCAGTGTAACAGCAGCACTGGTGTGTGTGTAGAATGAGCATTCTGTCTCTGTTCCTCTGCAGGTGTATTTACCACTGTGAGAGATCTGAACAGAACTGATTATATAATCCTGTTTATCACTGACAGAACTGGATGATCCCTCCTTAAACCAGCTGTACCTCCACTCAGTATATCCTCCTCCTTGTATCTCGCATCTGAGTGTGACGGTCTCTCCTGTAAAGAATTAAGGACACCAAAGTGCTCTCTACTCTCTCTCTCTCTCTCTCTCTCTCTCTCTCTCTCTCTCTCTCTCTCTCTCTCTCTATTCATTATTGTGTAGTATAGTGTGTCTCCTCTTTAAAATGAACATGCATGAACATGTGGTTCTGATTAAAAAACCACTCTATGGTTTTGGTTTCCTGAACAACCCTGACAGTCTCACAATGAGAGTGTGTAAAGTCTGCTGGAAGTCTCGAGTGTTTGTTGAATCAAGTTTTTGTGAAACTAGTTTATGCGTTATTCTGTAAAAGTTTAGTTATATCAGGTGAAACTAACAGTCACCTTTTCCTCAAATATCTTGTTCATTTCGGAAAAGAATCGATTCAATTTGATTGTTTTCTCAGATTTATTTTCTAAAATGTGTATTGACTGGAGCTGCTTGCATCTAACTGGCGACTCCAAAACCATCTGACCTTCTGCGCCTCTCCCTGACAACAAACCTACCCATCACCTCCATATCATCTCTGTTCCCTTCCATTCTCTCACTCCTGGTGTATACCCTATAGCACTTCATCTAACCCTAGTGAAATTTATACTTCACATCCCAACTCTGAAACAACGCAGGGCAAATGCCTGCAAAATTATCTCATTTATGATTTTCCAGTTTCATACTCATCCTTGGCTTTATTTTCTTTCGCCTCCAAAATAAATGATATAACCTTCCTATAGGATGCCCAAACTCATTTCTCTATCACCAATAGCCATGGTTTGGCCCTGCCTCAGTACCTGGCCTCACTAACCTTAAGCAATCTCTTGCACACCTTCCTTCTGTCTATCATATCAGCTAATTCTCTACCTTTACCTTCATTCTCTTCTTGTGCATCTGGACATGCCTTACTTCTCTTTTTCTCCTTTGGCGAAAAGTAGCAATTTCCACACCCTCACCCTTTTGGCTAACAGTGCTCCTGTGTTCAGCCAGCTATTCCATCTATTTATTCAATATCTATGCCTCATCCACCAGAACGCTGTGCGACTTTGTGGATGAGCTGGACCACTATACAGCGTTGTCCTCCATTCAAGATTATGTGTCCTCTACTCATCCTTTGTGAAATAAAAAGTATTTCTGAATAGCCCAAGCTCTGTACACCTCCTGTACCTTATCTACACATTCATGTCCTGTGTGAGCTCAGCCTCCAACCCACAAAGGTGACAGAGAACTCAATCTTGTCTTCATTCAATATTGCACTGCTGATGGTATTCTGTTCATACCTGTACAGGTCTCTGACCATTACTTTATCAACACCTGCAAGCAGCCTACTTCATTGCTGCCAACCTCCACAACTCCCACACACTTCTAAATAGTGGTCACAACTGGTTTTGCCTTCTCTCAGCACATTTTCCTCGAGGTAAATGATGCTATTGAATAGCTCTCCTTCACACTGAATGCTTATGCTTATATAGCCTGTGTCCTCTGTCCAACAAACCTGCTCAATCTAACCTGACTTATCCTTGGTGGCCCATTACTATACTAAAGCAACATTCTAGTGTCAGAGCTCCTGAAAAAAAAATGACAAAAATCCACTACTTAGATGACCTCAAGAGTCTATCTTCTTCTTTCTTTATTTGCTCCTGTTTGGGGTGTACAGTGGATGGTAGTTTCTTACGATCCTGCATCTTCCTGCTGAACCAGCTGGTACCACATCATACAAATCACTGACCACTCTTCTCTCTACCCATTCAATCCTGCAAAGTCTCTTTACCTCCCTTCTACACTCGCCGCTACACTGTACTGTTGATCCCAAGTATTTAAACTCCTCCACCTTCACCACCTCTGCTCCCTGCATCCTAACCACTCCACTTTCCTCCCTTTGTCTTTGACCTCCTCACTTTCATTCCTCTCCTCTCTGGGACATATCTCCATCTCCTCAGGTTCTCCTCAGCTGCTGTTTCTGCAGTCTCAACATCATCAGCAAACATCATCATCCATGGAGACTCCTATCTTACCTCGTCCTTCAACCTGTCCATGTGCTGATGAGATGCGTACAACAATATCTAGTTCTGTCTCTGTTTTTTTTTTCTGGACACAAGCTGGATGAGTGTATGTATGATTTACTGAGTGGTGGAGGGCTGTTTAGTGCTGTATGTGTCTTGTATTTGGTTAACCCTGTTTCTGCCTACTGGGTAGCGAGATTGTCTACTGGAAACTCCTGGGAGAAGGAATTTGATTGCTGAGAACATTTGAGTTAACTTTATGTATCTTCCTTTTCTGCTTTATTTTCTATATAATCTATTTCAAATACAAATTAACTGCTGAATAAAAGTATCCAGGCCCCTCTGCAGTGGACTCTTTGCGCATGGATTTCAGCATGATGGACGCCAGTATGTTTGTTCTGGGGAGTTCTCTGCACAGTACAAACCACCTAATTCATCACCCAAATAACATGGTGGCGATATCACTGCAGTGTGAGCTGTAAACTGAACCATAAAACTTACTAACCTTATTTCTCTGATTTCACTATGCTCAAAAGCCTGCAGTTCTTTCTGCAGTTCTTTACACAGAACTGCAGAACATGATGATGATAATACTTCAGTTCAGTGATGAAGCTGAATGTTGGGAATCTTTGATCACTGCCGTTTGTGATGAAGTGTGATAAAGTCTCTGTGTGGAGCAGAACTGGCTTCACTAGTGTTGTTGTATTTTATCGTATCTATGTATATGGTTCATGTTGAACTTTCTCTTACTGTCATGTGAAAAGCAGAACAAAAGCCTTCTAACGTCCTGTCCTCAAACCCACAGATAGATTCAGCTTAAAATAAATTAACACACATGCACACTGTTTCAGCTTTAGATTTGGAGTTAAACCAGTTCAAACTACTTGAACTACTTACTTTTGAACATTCTTCTTTACAGTAAGGTTTAAATGTTTCTGGATATGTATCATTATTGTTTGTATCAGTTTGAGCATATTGTTCACTTTATGTGAAAATAACTTAACTTCGTATTATACTGGACTACTGTCTCTCTCTTCTGCCAGATCTTTACTGGAAGACATAGGCACTACTGTGAGGAGGTTACATAACAGTCTGGTTACTGTGGAAGCACAAAGACTCTCTCTCTCTCTCTCTCTCTCTCTCTCTCTCTCTCTCTATTCATTATTGTGTAGTATAGTGTGTCTCCTCTTTAAAATGAACATGCATGAACATGTGGTTCTGATTAAAAAACCACTCTATGGTTTTGGTTTCCTGAACAGCCTGACAGTCTCACAATGAGAGTGTGTAAAGAGTCTGCTGGAGATCTCGAGTGTTTGTTAGATCGAGACTTTCTGTGAAACTGGTTATGTGTTGTTGTTGTAAAAGTTTAATTATATCAGGTGAAACTAACAGTCACACTTTTCCTCTAAATATCTTGTTCATTTTCCGGAAAAAGAATCGATTCAATTTAAATTGTTTTTCTCCAGATTTATTGTTTTTCTAAAATGTGTATTGACTGGAGCTGCTTGCATCCTTTAAGCAAACTCCAAAACCATCTGACCTTCTGCATGCCTCTCCCTGACAACAAACCTACCCATCACCTCCACATCACCTCTGTTCCCTTCCATTCTCTCACTCCTGGTGTATACCCTATAGCACTTCATCTAACCTAGTTGAGAATTATCTTTTCACATCCAACTCACAAACAACTTGCAGGGCAAATGCACTACCAAAATTATCTCATTTATGATTTCCAGTTCATACTCATCCCTTGGCCTGACACTATTTTCGCCTCCAAAAAACTATTGATATAACCTTCCTATAGGATAACACAAACTCCATTTCTCCTATCCACACCATGCTTAAACAGTTTGGCCCTGCCTCCAGTACACCTGGCCTCACTAACCTTAAACTTAATCTCTTGCACACCTTCCTTCTGTCTATCATATCAGCTAATTCTCTACCTTTACCTTCATTCTCTTCTTGTGCATCTGGACATGCCTTACTTCTCTTTTTCTCCTTTGGCGAAAAGTAGCCGAATTTCCACCCTCACCCTTTTGGCTAACAGTGCTCTGTAACTATTGACTATTCCATCTATTTATTCAATATCTATCATCCACCAGGGCAACTGTGCGACTTTGTGGATGAGCTGGACACTATACACAGCGTTGTCCTCCATTCAAGATTGTAGCTGTCCTCTACTCATCCTTTGTGAAATAAAAACCTTTCTGGACAGCCCAAGCTCTGCCCACCTCCTGTACCTTATCTACACATTCAATCTATAATGAGCTTTCAGCCCTCCAACCCACAAAGGTGACAGAGAACTCAATCTTGTCTTCATTCAATATTGCACTGCTGATGGTATTCTGTTCATACCTGTACAGGTCTCTGACCATTACTTTATCAGCTTACCTACCAAACAGCCCTCGCCATTGCTGTAACCTCCACAACTCCCACACACTTCTAAATAGTGGTCACAACTGGTTTTGCCTTCTCTCAGCACATTTTCCTCGAGGTAAATGATGCTATTGAATAGCTCTCCTTCACACTGAATGCTTATGCTTATATAGCCTGTGTCCTCTGTCCAACAAACCTGCTCAATCTAACCTGACTTATCCTTGGTGGCCCATTACTATACTAAAGCAACATTCTAATGTCAGAGCTCCTGAAAAAAAAATGACAAAAATCCACCAACCCAGATGACCTCAAGGTCTATCTTCTTCTTTTTCTTTCGGCTGCTCCTGTTTAGGGGTCGCCACAGTGGATGAACCGAATTTCTTACGATCCTCTGCATCTTCCTGCTTCAAACCAGCTGGTACCCATCTGTCACAAATCACCCCGGCCACTCTTCTCTACCCATTCCAATCTGCCTGCAGTCTCTTTTTTACCTCCCTTCTACACTCGCCGCTACACTGTACTGTTGATCCCAAGTATTTAAACTCCTCCACCTTCACCACCTCTGCTCCCTGCATCCTAACCACTCCACTTTCCTCCCTTTGTCTTTGACCTCCTCACTTTCATTCCTCTCCTCTCTGGAGCATATCTCCATCTCTCCAGGTTCTCCTCAAGCTGCTGCCTATTCTCACTGCAGATCTCAACATCATCAGCAAACATCATCATCATCCATGGAGACTCCTATCTTACCTCGTCCTTCAACCTGTCCATGTGCTGATGAGATGCGTACAACAATATCTAGTTCTGTCTCTGTTTTTTTTTTCTGGACACAAGCTGGATGGTGTATATGTATGATTTACTGAGTGGTGGGGCTGTTTTAGTGCTGTATGTCTTTGTGTTGGGTTAACCTGTTTCTGCCTACTGGGTGGCAAGGAGTGTCTACTGGAAACTCACAGGAGAGAATTTGATTGCTGAGAACATTTGACGATTGCTTTATGTATCTTCCTTTTCTGCTTTATTTTCTATATAATCTATTTCAAATACAAATTAACTGCTGAATAAAAGTATCCAGGCCCCTCTGCAGTGGACTCTTTGCTTCACTTAGTTTCAGCATGATGGACACTTGATATGTTTATTCTAGGGGGTTCTCTGCACAATGCAAACACTAATTCATCACCCAAATAACATGAAGTGGTGAATATCCTACAGTATACTGTAAAACTGAACCATAAAACACTAACCTTGTTCTCCTGATTTCACTATGCTCAAAAGCCTGCAGTTCTTTCTGCAGTTCTTTACACAGAACTGCAGAACATGATGATGATAATACTTCAGTTCAGTGATGAAGCTGAATGTTGGGAATCTTTGATCACTGCCATTTGTGATGAAGTGTGATAAAGTCTCTGTGTAGAGCAGAACTGGCTTCACTAGTGCTGTTGTATTTTATCGTATCTATGTATATGGTTCATGTTGAACTTTCTCTTACTGTCATGTGAAAAGCAGAACAAAAGCCTTCTAACGTCCTGTCCTCAAACCCACAGATAGATTAAAGCTTAAAAATAAATTAACCACACATGCACACTGTTTCAGCTTTAGATTTGGAGTTAAACCAGTTCAAACTACTTGAACTACTTACTTTTGAACATTCTTCTTTACAGTAAGGTTTAAATGTTTCTGGATATGTATCATTATTGTTTGTATCAGTTTGAGCATATTGTTCACTTTATGTGAAAATAACTTAACTTCTTATTATACTGGACTACTGTCTCTCTCTTCTGCCAGATCTTCCACTGAAGGCAACATGAGCACTACTGTTGACTCAGAACGCTGTTGTAGAAGTTCTCTTCTACCACGCCTCTGCTGCGGGACCTGTACTGGCTCACTGCAGCTGCTTATGTCAGGTTTAAATCTTTAAAACTTGCTCACAAGACCAAGAACAATTTTGCATCCTCTAAATTGACTGTATATATTAAACAATGAGTCTCTTCTCGTCCTCTCAGACTATCAAGCACTGCTTGCCTTGAAACTCGAAGCTGAAGAGAAGAGGAAGACATGCATCGAGACTCTTCTCAGTCCTGGCTCCTCAGTAATGAAAGAAACCTCCCCTTGTGGTCAGAACTGATGAATCCCTTGCTGTCTACTATTTGCTTAATGAATCATCAGTAATTATTACTAATCATCAATAGTTAAGTCTTTAAATACTGTTATTTGTCTTGATTGTGATGCTCTTTTATACTCTGATATCCTATATTGGCCAGAGGAGGATGGGTTACCCTTCTGAGTGTTTGTTTCTCCCAGTTTGTCCAATTTCCAATTTGAGAAAGAGACAACTGGATGTTACATGAAAATGTTATATGAAAATATGTATATTTTTCTGTATTGGTGCTTTTTTTTGATTATTTGTTTATTGCTAACACATCTGTCTGTAATGTATATGTAGTATTGAGCAAAAGTTCTGATTTCCAATTTAACTTTCTTTATATTTTGCGAGGGAATCACCTTGTTGATGCAAAAACACATTCTAATGTTTGTCAAAGTGTCCTAGAGTAGATTACATTAAACACATTACTATAGACAAAAGTTTCAAAATGCAAGGTATCTAGGTAAAATTATTTCCAACCATTTAGCCTCACCCATATAATAATCACTGACTTTATCTTCTGTTATAATCTGCACCTGTTTACTCACTGCTTCATGCATATGATGGCCTAAAATGAGACTGGACTTGGACTGGACTTAAAATGAGAGCTGAAAACACTGTCCTCAAACTATTACACAGTACTATACATTGTTTATATTGTCTTTTATATAAAGGAATTACCAGCAATCAGAAACAAGTTTATTGTGGCATGTTTGTGGGCAACATCTACCGCATCAGGCACCATAACCTACAATCAGAGATGGCCAACATGCCTCTCCTGTTGTGGTGTTACTCTATAAGGCACATCAATGGTATTTAAAAAAATTATTGACACTCTTTGTCGTAAAGAAAAATGTTCTGAGGTTGGTACATTTTGCCATTTAGAGATTTTTTCTCATGTCACCAGATCCTCTAAATTAAAAGAATAAAAAAAAAAGCCAAAATAAAAGTGTAGCTACATGCATAGCTTGGGGTATATTACATTTACTGCATATAGCAGACGCTCTTATCCAGAGCGACTTACATGTCCTAATTACAGGGACAGGACCCCTGGAGCAACTCAGGGTTAAGGGTCTTGCTCAGGGACCCAGTGGTGGTAGTGCCAGAGGTGGGATTTGAACCAGGGACCTCTTGATCCAGAGGTCCGTAGGCAAGTATCCTACCACTGGACCACCGCCACCCCTTTATTAAAAATGGTCTGTCTCTAATTGAAACATAAGTTAGTGCAGGTAACTGGCTGATCTTGACTTTATCAAATATTGGTTTAGAAAAATCGTAGATATGTAGCAAAAATCCCTACCCAATTCATTACTTTTATAAATACAGTGCCTTGCAAAAGCACCAACCCCCCCAAAATGATGGATTCATTTTTTTGTGATGGATCTGCACAAAGTAGTCTAAGTTGGGGAAGTGAAATGAGAAACATATATATAAAAAATTATAAAAAAATAATAGAAAACTGAAGCCCCTAAAACTGGTGCAACCAGTTACCTTCAAAAGTCACATAATTAGTGAAATGAATCTACCTGTGTGCAATCTAAGTGTCACACAATGATCTGTCATTATAAACACACCTTTTCTGAAAGGCCCCAAGGCTGCAACACCATTAAGCAAGAGGCATCACACCATGAAGACCAAGGAGCTCTCCGAACAAGTCAGGGACAAAGTTGTTGAGAAACACAAGTCAGGGTTGGGTTATATAAAATATCCCCCAGAGCACCATCAAATTCATCATCTTCAAATGGAAAGAACATGGTACCACAACAAACCTGCCTAGAGAGGGCCACCCACCAAAACTCAGACTGGGCAAAGAGGGCATTAATCAGAGAGGCAGCTCAGAGACCAAAGGTAACCCTGAAGGAGTTGCAGAATTCCACAGCAGAGAATTGAATATTTGTCCATAGGACCACAGTAAGCCGTACACTCCATAGAGCTGGCTTTTATGGAAGAGTGGCCATTACTTAACGTCCAAAGTAAGAAGGCATGTTTAGAGCTTGCCAAAAGGTATGGAGGCACTACCTTTTGGTATCTGGTCAGGTCAGATTGCTCTGGTCAGGAACTGTATCTTTATTACAAATTTATACATGAACACAAAATGTGAAATTTGACTAACCCACCCATACACAGCCACCCCCCGCCCACACACACACACACACACACACACACACACACTTTCCCCCATCATCACACATCGCAATCCAAACAGTCAATAAAAAAGGATTGACATTTGTTTAAATCCAGTATGTCCTTTAGCTGTACACATTAGTTTGACCCATATACAGTGGTACCTTGACTTACGAGTGTCCCAACTAACGAGTTTTTCGAGATACGAGTTGTCTCTCAGCTAGTTTTTTGCTTTGAGTTGAAAGATAAAATTCAGGTTACGAGCCAGTTCAGATTGTTAGACGCTTGGTTCTGCTTGAAGGTTCAGAGACCCACTGCTAGATGGCACAGTGAACAACATCCGCCTGGAATCCCATATCTCACTCGTTCGCGTTAAGTGGTTCACTCGCAGTGGACGCGTCAGTGTTGTGCTCGCATTTGTGCCAGTTATTTTGCAAAACTTTGTTTTTCCAACCATGTGCCCGAAGAAAGTGAGTACAAAGGACAGCGCTGAGAAGAAGAAGTGGATGACGTGCATTGAATTACAAAGAAATGATCTAAAAACATGACCAAAGTGTGCGTGTAGTTGACTTGGTAAAGCAGTACGAGCGCAGCACTTCTACAATCTGCACCTGAAACAGACACATTGGACAGGTTTTAATCGAAACTCCGCCCATGAAAGTGAGAGAAGCATGGCGAAACAGGCAGAAATCAGCCAATAAGTTTCAGTTATTCAGTTCAGTCTTTCTCCTCCACCTTCGTTGTCAGATCTCCAAGGCAAATACTGTACAATAAACTTAATAAAACCAGTTTATTGTAGAACATTGTATTGCATTGAACTATTGTATTGGGTTTTTATACAATATTTGTTATTTATAAGCACATTTTTTCTTATTTAAATACATCAAACAAAAAAATTGGGGTGGTCTGGAACGGATTAATGGCCTTTCAATTCATTTCAATGGAGAAAATTGATTTGACATACGAGTAATTTGAGTTATGAACTCTGTCACAGAACAAATTGAACTCGTAAGTCAAGGCACCACAGTTGATCCGCTCTCCTGTATATATTTAAGTGAGAAAGTGAATAAGAAGCTGGATACGTCTGCTGTGTTTACTGGTGGAAACTGCCACATGATTGTGGCATGAATGATGTCGATTTGTGTGTATACATGAATTTCAAGCTGACCATTCTCTTAAAGAACATATTTTGATGAATCAGACATAATGTAATATTAGGCCACATTTGAAAGTGAAATAGCTTTGAAAGTGAATGTTTTTAGCTCTAAAACTTGGTTAAGACCATTTTAAAATAAGAAGCTGTGGGAAGTGGCGGTCCTGTTGGTGGAAGCTGAAGCAATTTAATTTGATTTATTTACTTAAAAGCAAACAAAGCTGTAATCTTCCTGTAAACACTGTTGCTTGGTCATTCATCAACAAGCTCTTCTATCACTGCATTCTTTGTGGTCACCTCAATGGGTTTAGCTGTGAAATACACAGTGATACATGTTTCAACTGAACATTTAATCAAAGATTTTGATTTGGTTCCAGGCTAATAATAAAGAGCCTGTGATAGTGATGATAAAAATGTGTTTATTATAAGCGACACACAGAAAGGCTCACCTGGGGCTCTGTAACATTTCACCCCCAGAATGATGGACAACAGCAGATATGGAGACACTGCCATTAAACTACTGAGCAGTCTGAGTGCTGAAAATGAAGATCCTGTGTGTGAGACATAGACACACACACACACACACACACACACACACTTTAGAGAACACACATTTAATTCTCAAACATGCAACTGAACCTGTAGAAAGATATTGTAATGGTGGCGTGGTCCCGGAGGGACGTCAGTTCAGAGCCAGGAGTTCAGAACAGAAGTTTATTATGCACAGTGACAAAACAAACAAGAAACAGGGAACGGGGGACTGCAGTTCTACACCTGAAACCCTAGAACTGGGGAACTGCAGTCTAACCCTAGATACACCGTGATCTATTCAAGGTGACCTATACCTAGTCATAGACACAAAGTTTACACATACAAACACCACCCGTTACGCATAGGTTTGACCTACCTAATGAGCCGCGCTCTGTTCTGACTCATCGGGGCTTAAATAGTCAGCCCCAATGATGCACACCTGCCCGCAGGGGCTCAGGTGTGCTTAGTCAGAACAGAGCGCCCTCTAGCGTACCCATAACACCTCCTGTGACATACACACCTTATACGTGACCGAGAGCGCCCTCTAGCGTGCCCTAAACACAACACACGTGACAGAGAGCGCCCTCTAGCGTGCCCAAACCATAACACACGTGACAGATATCACACCTTCATTCTCTGCACTCTGTAAATGCTACATTGTAAAGGATGGATGGATGTAGCATTCCATCAAAATATTTCCAACAAAAATTGTTTACATTAAAAAGTGGTGCATTCTGAACAATTGCCAGGAAATTACTGAAGGCGTCTCATCTCGCTCTCTCTCTCTCTCTCTCTCTCACTAACAACTTCAAACATTTTTGCTTTTAACTTTCAGTTACTTGTTACTTTAAGTGCCTTGAATCGAAATATAAAGAAGAAAATGATTCTTTCTTGACTCAGAGAGTATGGATTCTTGAGAGTATGGAAGTTAAAGGACCCAGCAAAACAAAATTCAAATGACTTTACATGTAAAGAAAATACCTGCTGGGGTCTTGATTGGATGGCATGTCACTGATGTGGTGTTAGAACTTTTCAAGAACCCATCTGCTGCAGTGTAGGTCAGATTAATAGTTCCATCTGCTGGTGGGAGAGAAACGTTCAGCCAAGCTCCACTCCCGGTCTTAAAGTCACTCCATGTGTAGGACACCTTCTGGTCTCCACGCACTCGACAAAGAAGATAAACTTCACAGCTGTTTGTAGACTCTCTCCAGGTCTGACTGCTCTCAATAATAATCTTAGCCACATCTGTAAAGGGAAGCAGAATCGAAGCATTTAAAACTACAGAATTGCTCCCTGTGTAGTTCTCTTTTGGTCACACTTTATAATACTGTTTAATAGATAATCTTACTATCCAGGTAGAAGTGCTTCATTAACACACAGATCACTGCTATTAACAACCAAGGTGCTCTGGTTTGGGCCCAAATAGCAACACTGGGGGAAGAGCCAATAGCGACACCCTACGAGACCAGAGGCTGCTAAACTCAAAGACCTTAATCAGTAGACTTGGTTGAACAACCAAATGGTTGCATAACCAAAAGGGCAAAGATGGGCCAAAAGTAGATTGTGCTAATGCAGGGAGTGAGAGCTTATATTAAATTACCAGCCAATTTCAGGGAACAACCCAGCAAGGACTAGCGAGGTCGTTGGCCTTACAAAGACGAAAGTGTGGGATTTCTTCCTCTTCATGACTCCTTGACTGCTAGGAGAGAGTGGTCTATTACAGTAACTCTTGCCAGCCAGCTCATAGAAGTTGGCGTGAGTTCTTAGAGTTTCACAAAATATTAAAAATAATCTTACTGGCCCATGTCTTTGACAGTAATTAAATAAATATAAAAGCCTGATTGTGGGAAGAAATGGAGACGGTTGATCCGCTGTGGCGACCCCTAAACACGAGCAGCTGAAAGAAAAAGAAAAGAAAAATGGTGGCTTACTGTTTATACTGAAAAGATGCTTCATGAAATACTCACCATAAACTGTCAGATTGATCATCTTTGTTGGTAGTTGCCCTTCAGTGTTATCAGCAGTAATGGAGTCCAGAGTCTTGGCGCTAAAGATCTCTCACTTCTACACTAAGATCATCTCTGTTCACCTTTAACCTTCTGCTGAACTGCAGCTCCTCAGGAATTATAATATCTCAATTTCTATACACTGCAAATGTGTTCCCTCCATATTTCAACAGTGCGAATGTGACAGACCCCCTTGGATATCCGAGTGGTAAAATGAGGGAACTCCCTGCAGCTCTGCTCACTGTCACTCGGTTCAGATCAGCCAGAACACACAAACCTGCAGGAAAGAGCACGTTTAACACACTGAAGACAATACAAACACAATACTTTCGAGGACAGTAATAGACATGTATAAAAATATACACAAATAGTTTCTTCTTACAGTTTTATTAACTGTGAATTGTGAGCCAACGCACCTGACCATCCACCTGCCGTAGGTAACAATTCTTGCAAACTCATTGGTGGAGCATTGTTGGTGAATATTAAAAGTTACATTGAGATCAATGCACGCTGTGTTTAATGAGCTTCCTTTTCCCTGAGTCACTGCTGTTCTGAGGGATTTATTTTTAGATGAGTGTACTGGTCTTTTCATCCTTGTTTGAGCTCTGTAGTGATGATGGGAACTGTCTGATTCTGAAAGATGAGTTTTGACATGATGCTCTAGCAGTCAGTGTGCTGTGCTAAGCTATAACAATTGCCAGAAAAAGTATCTTGATGGCTGATTTAAAGTATCCTATAAAACAAACTACCACGTTCCTGAGTTTCAAACATTACCTGTTGGTCCTGTGCTTTCCTTTGGAGAAATAAAATCTTGTGATTGATTTTACTGAGCAGTGTTTGGCTTTTGGAAAATGGACAGGAGGGACTTTTGTGGTCCCACTAAGGTGACTCTATTTTTCTCATACTCATTCACAAAACATGAACCTTCATTTAGACGAGCATCAAATAAAATAGATTGACATATGGGAATTATTTTACACCTAAATGTAATAAATATCAAAGAACTGCTCCTGTTAGGTGTTGCCACAGTGGCTCAGCATCTCAGTTTCTTCTGATTCTTCCTGTTTCACTCCAACTCCGTCACCTGACTTCATCAACCCCAATATCTCTATTGTGTGTAATGCAGCTTGTCCCACTACCACCCTGTAGACCTTCCTTTTCACTCTTGCTGGTGTCCATCTGACACTGATCACTCCTGTCACACTTGTCCACCCAGATTTAACCTCCACATAAGGTAATTACATGAACGGAAGGTAGTCCATATGTGATACCAATCTGTTTAACATCTTATAGTGTGCCATTAGAGTTTCCCACAACTAACTGAAGAATGAACAATTTATGAATAGCTAATTTAAAGAAAGCAATATATTCAGTTTAGATTTGCATTTGAATGACAGGATTAGCCTGAAAATGCAAGATGCATTTGTCTGAGAATAAGGAAGTCCTGTTTTAATCACTAAAAAAATACAACTGCAGAAGTAATGTGTTCAATACATATCGTAACAGAGCCCGAGCAGCACTGTTCCAGACTGTAAAACATGACATTCACAAAAGGTTCTCATTTCATCTGTTTGTGGCGGTGGACGTTTCCTTTGCTGTAGTCTGTCTGAGACTGCTGGCTCAACACAAAGGAAAGAAACACTTCCTCATACACTGCGTGCTCACACAAAAAAAAAATCCCCAAACACCAGGCCAAGTGTTGGATGGAGTGGTATAACACACTAACACTGGACTCTGAGTTGGGCTAGACTGCATAGTTCCAGTGAAGGGACTATGCTCCAGCATTCCAAATATTTTGGACATTTCTATGTTTCAAACTTTTGAGACCTTTTCTTGTTGCAGAATAACTCACCACAGTGCACAAAGCAAGGTCATAAAGACAGTCAGTTTGGTGTGGAGGACAAGCCCACACAGAGCCCTGACTTCCAATCCATCAAATACTGTTGGGATGAACAAGAATGGAGATTGTGAGCCAGGTCTCTTCATCATCAGTGTCTGACCTCAGCAGAGCTGCTCTGGGTGAATGGGCAAAAAAAAGTTTCAATTTTTTATATGCACAGTGGTGCTTGGAAATTTGGAAATCCTCTTTATTTTTTGTATAATATGGCTTAAAATATCATCAGATTTTCATACAGATTTTCTTCGTCATATGAACTCAGTGGACACAACGTCCATGTGTGCTTGTTTTAAGAAAAGGTTTAGAAAATACATTCGCACTTTCCATAAGCAAGTTATGCACAGAAAGCACCAAAACTAGATGATTTTTAATATAACATGTATTCTTTAATCTGTAAAGCACTCTGAATGACCACAGTGTTTGAAAGTTGCTTTATAATGGAACCTGTCATTCTTGCTTTCAGGATAACATTAAAATCAGAAACGTCCTTTATCCAATTCCACACTTCTCTTACTCTGCTACTCAGCACTGTTTTAATCTTTTTTTTTTGTGGAAGTGACTTTTTTGTCATTGTGAAGCACAGCGCAGGACACAGTGAGACACAACGGAATTCATCCTCTGCTTTTTACCCACACACACCAGTAGGTGTAGCAGTGGGCAGTTATTAAAAGTGCCTGGGGAGCAGTGATGGGGACAGTACCTTGCTCAAGGGTACCTCAAGGCAACCTGCTGGCCTGGGATTCAAACCCACCACCACCCCAAGAGACATCCCTGTGCATTGTACACTTTAAACTCATCTCAGTGTGGGAAGTATCAGAATATATACGTGAGTGAGTGGTGTGTTTACAGTATACAAGGCGATAACAGGCATATGGAGCTCCCCCTGATTATCGCGACTCTTTAGTCTCTCTAAAGCTGCAGGTGGCCCTAGTGGCGAGAGCGAGTTCTTACAGTTTTAAACAGTGTGGGTATTCAAAACGTGAGGTTCTAAAAAAATACAAAATCAGTGTCTACGCCACTTCAACCTACAGAAAGCAGGTATACTGTATGTTTATAACATGAAATAATGACATTTGTCTTTTTTGCTTTTGTGTGAAAGTTATGTATGTAAGGATAATCTGTAACTAAGACTCCACAATTTAAAAGCTGATTTGTTTGTTTTCTGTGTACTTCTCAGGCTGGAGATGATTCCGACCAATTTTTCAAACTTCTTAAACAGTTACAGCTCAGTCAGTAACTACAAATATACTTCATTTGTTCTCATTTAGAGGAGCTTCTATAAAAACATGGAGGAAGAACACAATTAACAGTGAACCCGGCTATGAAATGAAATATCTATGAAATATCACGTCAGCTGGATTTTACAGAATAAAGGAACAGCACTCACACACATATTTTGTAGTTTATTAAATAATTACTGTGTTTGTCTTATCAATGCATTTCTTGTACTTTTTAAGAGAATTGTTATTTTGATGTTTGCTGGAAAGTTCTCTTCATCCATCATCATCATCTAGAATCACTTCAAACTAAACTTCTGTTCACATCTGTACTGTAGTGATAGTGAGGTGAATGAACACTGATGTAGATGATTTGTTTCATGGCCCAAAGAAAGTAAATTAATTTATTCTCACTTACAAACAAAAACTTTTTAAAATCAAGTCACTCCTCTCTGTATTCACTTGTCATCTAACTGGTTTGGGGCACTTTACACAGTTGTTTTTTAAACACCAAATTTTAATTGTTCAGACAGATCAATCTGAATGAAAATGAAATGATCTGGTGTGTGTATAATTGAATACTTCACCTTCAGTTCCTACACAGTGGATGAGGACGGTCAGCACTAAAGCAGGGACAGAAACAGAGAACATGATGAATGAATATGAAATGTAAACTGGATCAAAGACTGAATGAATGAGTGTGAACGGTCTGTGCACAGCTGGAGATGAAGAATCAGTTCAGGCCAGACAGAGTAAAACTCCAGAACTACATACAGTGAGTGAATCACACAGAAGAACATCAGACTCATGTTAACAGCTTCATCAGCAGAGCTCACTTTACTGAATGTTACAGAGAGAGCACTGAGCACTGAGCTGACACTGTGGGATCCCTTCTTCTTAAATCTTCGTGAAATCTGGTCAAACAACAACTTGCAACTTGCATTTATATTTATAGCATTTCGCAGGTGCTCTTATCCAGAGTGACTTACAACAGTGCTTTGTTTCCACATTTTATCTTCATATTAGTAACCAGCTCAGATCAGCTACTGCTGATTAACTATTACAACCAAAGTAACAGACTTAGTAATCCTGTGACTAGTACAAAAGAAGTGCTGTCAGTGTTTTATTTTCTTCAGTGAAAACATTGAAATCCCATTTCTGAAATGATATAAGTGCAGCATAAAAGTTAGAAGTTATTTTAACCTGTTCAGCTTCACACCAAGCTCTCAAGACCTATATCTGGCTCCCATTAGTGTTGGGGACAGTACCATACTCAAGGGTGCCTCAGGGCAACCTACTGGTCCGGGTTCAAACCCTCGATTGTCCGATGCTGGGGCCTAATCCCTAAACAATTGGCCACCATTGCACCAGTTAAGATGATGATTTGGAGAATGCGCGAGAAGAGTCACATCATGGTAACATCATGTCACATCATGACCAGTAAAAATACAAGGGGTTATTTTCACTTTAGTATATTAACATTTATATTCTTTAATGTACATGTTTTGGGAAGAAAGACTTTCTGAATTTAGATCAACTTTTAAATCATCAAATATTTGGTATTATCATTACCAAATAATCTCAGAATTTAACCATTCTTTGGCATTTTGTTTACCCCTGTGTCAACACATCCAGTGTAGGAGTGACATTGACTTAAAAGAAAATTGATTTCAGAGAAAATTTTCCTTCATTTGCAAAGATAGTTTTCAGATGCCTGTACCTTTGCAGTCTTAACACCAAGGAATCTGGAAAAATGTGGAAATACAAGTTATTGGCATTATTCTAAATTTGTCTTTATTTAGTTCATTGCACTGCGATGGGCTGGCGACCTGTCCAGGGTGCATCCCCCATCCTTCGCCCTGTGTGCGCTGGGTTGGATTCCAGCACTCCCCCGCGACCCCGTTTGGGACAAGCGGCAGAAAATGGATGGATGGATGGATAGTTTGCTGCATGTACAGACCTTAGACAGACATTGTAAACCAGCGTCCTTATTCAGTTTCGACTGTTATTCCAAGACTGTTTCTTTGTCAGTGTTGGAACTTTGGGCTCCAAAGGTTTTGACAGCTGTTCATTCCTCCATTTCCAACAACTGTACTTGGTTTCTTTCTCCGGTGTGTCAGAGGTTTACACACTCCAGCGTGGACCAAGTGATATAACTGTCTGACATTATATTCTATCATCAGTAGATATCATCACAGTATTATTATTAATATTATTATTAATATTACGGTTTCTGAACTTCCAGATAATTTTATTTTAATATTAGTAAATAAAAATTAGTTATAAAGTAGAATTAATCATAAGTGAAATGAAAGTCTGAAGGTAAATGACTCGTGCAGACACATTTGCTTCAGTGTAAAAGGTGAACCAGAAAAATGAAATGAATATATTTGCTTGAACTAATGGAATTTGCTTCAGTAATGATGATATTATGTACTAACTTTATCATTTTATAAAATAATCAAATGGTTTCATTCTTGTCCTCTCACTTGTTTGTATGTACCAATGGCTGCAGCTTTCTGATTACACTGTGATGGACTGGGAACCTGTCCAGGGTGTCCAGGGTGTTTTCAGTGTTTTGTACTCTGAGCACTCGGATAAATTCCAACAGTACATTTGTAAAATATATGTCATCTGGAAACGAACATGTTATAAAATGTGTTTATCACAAAACCCAGTGACACGAAAGAGTTTCACAGCACGTCTACAACAGCTCTGTTCACCACCAGTGGAGCAGTCAGTAACACCAGAGAGCAGATAACATCAACACCAAGTGTTAAAGATCCCATCACACACACACTGAAACATCACCATTCAACAGCTAAGATCTCAAAGCAACTTTCACATTCAGCCTTAGAACCAGTCAGTAAACCTGAATATCTGATCCAACAACAGTGTAGAGTGATATAAAGTGACTGCAGAATAGAAGGTTTAACATTCAGGGGAAAGAGGTCACACTAAAGGAACTCAGACAAAGAGTTGCTCTCTTTCTGAAGATGGTTCTTATATAATTATCTAAAAACTCTTGTGATAAGGGAGGGTGGATGATAGAAATGACTCTCATCACACATTAAACAGATTAAACACTGACAACTCACTGCAATAAACACAATCTCAGCAACTCACTAAAATCAGAGAACAAGATTTGGTGTTAGGTGTTGTGAGTAGTGAGATCTAAAAACTGCTAGTGAGGTCAGAAATCTTTTAATCTCTCTTACCCCAAATCTCTCTTACCCCACTGCCAGATTTCTTAAAATGAACACAAAAAACAAATGAAAATGATCTGAGTATAAAGATTTCTGTTCAATTTAAAGAACTGAGATTAATATCATACAGATAAGCATCACACATGATAAACACTGTTATAAAGAAAAAAAATTGATAAATAAAAAAAAAAGACATTTACTTACCAGCAATGACAGTGAGTGTCCTGAACTTCATACTGACACACTAATGTCTGACTGTCTGACTGACTTTATTGAACAAACAGGACTTCCTGAGAGAGCGAGAGCGAGAAAGAAAGAGAGTGAGATAGAGAGACAGAGAGAGAGAGAGAGAGAGAGAGAGAGAGAGAGAGAGAGAGAGAACCAAAGCAATTATAAAAAAAACAGTAATGTCTAGGAATAGTCAAGTCCTAACCTTAATCCAACATAAATGCTGAGGAACTACATTAAACTACATCAAAAGTTTATTTGAGGAAACCCACCAATACCCCAGAGTTGCTGCTCTGCATGGAGAAAGGGGCTTGAAATCTTCCAAATGGATGAGCAGAAGTGATGAAGTGAATGTGAAAGTGACTATTTCTCACTGTGAGTTCACAGCACTCAGTGAACCACAAAGAAATTGATCCTCTGTATTAAACTCATACACACTCTGTGCAGCAGTGGGCCACCATTTCCAGTGCCCGAGGAGCAGTGAAAGGAGCGATATCATACTCATGCATCCTTCAAGGCAACCTACTGGTCTGGGATTCAAGCCCACTCTCTTCTAATCCTGGGTCCTAGTCTTTAATCCTGGGTCCTAGTCTTTAAACACTTGGCCACTGCTGCCCCCTAAAAGTGATCAAGTTACTGGAAATGTTTAGTTGCTGTTATTGCTGCACATGGGAGTAATAACATGTAGTTTTAAACACAGGTTCATAGATTTTGCTTCTACCCAATAAGTAATACTGGAATTTTAGGATTTTCATCAATCAATAAATGGCTGGGTATCATATTCTTATCTAATTTAATTTACTGGGATATACTCGTTTATGTGAAGGCCTGCTGATGTTTCTGGTCGTATTTAACAAATTCTTTAAAGCACCTCAGTTGTTCCCATAAATCATGTTAATTCATGAAGCTGTTCATATGTATTCACTTGTTTGGCTAAGTTTGTGATTGGATTGTGTGTGTGTGTGTGTGTGTGTGTGTGTGTGTGTGTGTGTGTGTGTGTGTGTGTGTGTGTGTGTGAGTGTGTATGTGTGTGCGTGTGAGTGTGTTTGTGTCCAAGTCTGGTAGCATGTTTTAAGAAACTGATACCACAGATCTTTATCTGCTTCTGTTTGTGATGCTAAAATATCTTGATGGTGTTGATCTTCACAAATGTGATCTGGTTAAGTTGTCATTAAACACGCTTCATCACGTCATATTTTTATAAAAACTGCAAACTGATCGTCACTTAAAACTCTTGTGCTGGTGAGACTCATGAAATAAAATTGAGCTCCTCTCTCGTTATTCTGGACAGATTCTGGATGGTGCACATGTATGATTTACTGAATTGTGGGACTGTTTGAGGCCGCGTGTGTCTTTTTGCTGTGTGACCCTGTTTCTGCCTGCTGGGTGGCAGCAAGGGTCCACTGTGTGACTCACAGGAGACCCTTGATTACTGAGAACATTTGAGAATTAATTTCTGTTTTGCTTTTTCTGTTTTGTTTTATTTACTATGTATTTGTAATGGAAATTCAATGCTGTATAAAATGACCACCTTGGTTTAGGCCCCTCTGCACTGAACTCTCTACCTCACTGAGTTTCAGTTCCTCAGAAACTGATGATGTTGTATTAACTATAGAATAGAAGCCAAACCACAAGCCTCTAAATAACTCCACTCTGCTCCCACACAGGCTGAAGGTCATTTTGTGATCAGTGTGATGTTCCAACAATTTAAAAATAGGAGCCACAAAAGTGCTTTGACTGATGAGAAATGAGAAATGTGTGACTGGTTTCCAAAACATAAAATGAGACTCACATGCTAAGCAGCTTTGAATAGTAGGATGAGGTCCGTAATGTTATATAGAGGTAAAGAATCTTTTAATCTTTTTATTAACCTATAATAGTTCTTCAGTGAAGCCATTCCTACAACATTCTGAACAGAGATCTGTGTTTCTGTTTCTAAGATATCATTTTTGTAGAGCACTTTCTGTTGTACTTCTGTCTCTGAGCTCCATGGTCATCATTCTCTTTTTGCAAGAATGAAACCACAATTTTAGTTCCTTAAATGAGCACAGAATGGATGGTTGTAAAAGAACTGTGTTTATAAATGAGATGTGATGGAAGATGTTTTGTAAATTTACAGACATTTACAGAGTGCATCATGTAAATGTTCTGAAAAGAACAATGGCACTAGATAAACACTCTTCTATTCTGTGAAATTTGTTCAAAGGTTTTTTTTTTTTTTTCCACCTTACATTTCATTTACAGTTCTCTACAGCGCTGTTGAAAACTACATTTTTCATTTCAGAAATTCTAAAGAAACCTTTGTGGTTCCTCCTTTGGTGTCAATGTGTCTGAATATGCTGTGAAGGTCACTGTGTGTAACGGTGGCGCAGTGCGGGAAGGACACCAACGCAGAGCCAGGATTCCAGAATGTAACTTTATTAAACATAAATCAAAATACAGAACCAATAGTATAGTTCAGATTTACATTTTCTTTCTTTTTTTTAATTAAATTCAATATTTCTTTTTTTCTGTTAAGGCTGGAACTTCACAATTGTGACCTTAAGGAAAATGTTTTTTTGAAAATACAGCTAAGGCCTAAAGGTCTGGTTGAAACCGTTACCAGCTGAAGAGTTTAATTCCTAAAGCCAATGTCTGCACCTATCATAACTGGAGATCCCTGGATCAACTATGAGATCTATGCTAAATTTAAAGTATGGATCAGCTACTCAGGGCAGCTTGACACCTAAATAGGGCCAGATCTGACCTTGCAAAGGTATATTGCTAAAGTTAAGTCAAGGCAAGTATGTTTCATTGTCTTGACTTGACTTGAGCAAAATAGGAGGAATGAAGATCTCTCCAGCATGTGCACATAATTTCATCCCCAAATAACAGATGCGAATGTGAGCAATTAAACTTGACCATTAAACGCTGACCCTGTGCTCCTGATCCTGCTGTGCTGAAAAGCCTTCACTGGGTGTCCACAGTGCTGCAGACAGTGATGATGATAATGTTTTTAGTTTAGTGATGAAGATGAATGTTTTGAATCTATGATTACCGATGTGTGATGAAGTGATGTATTCGATGTAGAGCAGAATTAGCATAATTGGTTTTATTTTATTTTAACACGTTTGTTTCCTTTCTTTGAATCTCAGAAAGTTAGATTCTTTTTCATTAGTTCCCACTGAACTTTGGTTCTAGAATTACAAGCAGAGCAAAAGGCCTTTCAACTTGTTACACCCTTTCTCAGAAGTCTTATCACAGACAGAAACACAAACTGCTATTTTTAACTTAAGCAAAGATGTTAAACACTACAAGTGATGTTAACCATAATATTAATTATTTGACCATTTCTGGTCTAATGTTTAGTCTAGACTTATACATCAGTCACATAAAGTGAACTTAATACAGTCAAGTGTGTGGATTTCCATACTCACATGCTCAATGTTTCAACTCTAACTTCTCTGAAACTCCAACTTCTTCTGTGAAGTACAGTTAGATTTTATTAACATGTTCTGTCTATTTACTAGTACCTGTACAATGCTGAACACTTCTGCTCAATTTCTGCTCATTTCAGAGTAACGGCGAGTGTGGAAGAGAGGTGAAGAAGAGAGTGCAGGCAGGATGGAATGGGTGGAGATGAAAAAAGCAGGAGTGATCTGTGACAGATGGGTACCAGTGAGAGTGAAAGGGAAGATTTACAGGATGGTAGTGAGACCATCAATGTTATACGTGTTGAAGATAGTGGCACTGATTAAAAAAAAAAAAACAGGTAGCAGGTGTCAGAGTTAAAGATGCAGAGATTTTTGCTGGAAGTAACGAAGATGGAAAGGATTAGAAATTTGTATATTAGAGGGAAAACTCAGGTTAGACATTCTGGAGACAAAGACTGTGTTGGTTTTGACATGTACAGAGGTCCAGTCAAGTCACGTCAAGTAGGTTTTTATTGTCATTTCAACCATATACACAGTTCATAGTGAACGAAACAACGTTCCTCCAGGACCCTGGGGCTACACATAAGGTGACATCAAACACGACATAAAAACACAAGACAGGACAAGTGCAGACAAGACTAACAACACAGAAAAGTTACAGGGAACAACAGGACAACAGACAGGACATTTATCAGGACATTCAGGACAGAGATAGACAGTGTGATCATGAGTATGTGTGGAACAGATAATCATGCATTTAATCATATTATTAAAGAGAGTATAAACAGAGCAGCAGTAGTGTAACTTGACTGTAAAAGTAGCAGTCTAAGGAGCAGCGTTGTTACATTGTTACAAAAAAGTGCAAAAATGAACTCCATCCATCCATCCATTTTCTGCCGCTTGTCCCAAACTGGGTCGCAGGGGAGTGCTGGAGTCCAACCCAGCGCACACAGGGCGATGGTCAGGGGACGCACCCTGGACAGGTCGCCAGCCCATCGCAGGGAGGAGCGCGACGGGGACGGCACCTTGCTCAAGGGTACCTCAGGGCAACTATGTGACTATGTACATAACTGGTGACCAGTGCATAAACAGGAAGGTTACTAAAGGGAGCAGGTAATTGAAGAGTCATTTATGGTTGTTGCCACTGCTGACCCACCATGGTTGTGTCATCAGCCAATTTGATGATGTAGTTTAAGCTGTGCTTGGCCATTATTATGTACAGAAGTCTCACTTCTCACTCAGATGCTATGGGATAATAATGTTGTGAACTGAAGTTGATAAACATCATTCTAAAATAACTGTCTTTTCTGTCCAGATGGGAAACGGCCAGATGGAGGGTGGTGGAGATTGCATCATCCAATGAGCAGCTGGGATGATACGCAAACTGCAGGGGGTCTAGTGAGGGTGGAAGTTGGAAGAGGTCTTCATGTGCCTTTGCCAGCTGTTCTGCGCATCCTCTGAGCACACAACCAGGTATGTTGTCAGGACCAGCAGTTTTCCGTGAATTGACTCTCAGATAAGATCTTCTCACCTAAACCATGGTCAGACTTAGAACCTGTTCATTAGGAGGAGGGATGGTCTTCCTAATCGCTGCGTTGCATCAAACCGTGCTTAGAAGTGGTTCAGCACATCCGGAAAGAAGCACTCACCATCATAGGCAGGTGGAGATGACCTGTAACTGGTGAGGGCCTGCCACAAGTCCCGTGAGTCACCTGTGTTTATGAAGTGACCATGGATTCCTGGTGTGTGAGCACACTTGGCTACTCTGATGGCCCTAGACAGGTTTGCACTCGCTGTTCTTAGGGCAGCCTTCTCTCCTGAATTGAGGGCCTTGTCCTGGGTTCTAAGGAGTCTAGGCAATTCAGCTGTCATCCATGGATTTTGGTTGGGTCGAAAGATGATGGACATCATCTGCACTTGCTGATGTAGCCAGTCACTGAAGCTGTATAATCTTCCAGTTTAGTAGAGCCAACGTAGGTCGCAGCCTCCCTAAACATTTCCCAGTCAGTGTGCTCAAAGCAATCCTGAAAAGCAGAGATGTTCCCTGGGGGCCAGGTGTTAACCTGCTTTAAGATGGGTTTCACATGCCTGAAGATGGGTCTGTAGGCTGGGATCAGCAGAACAGAGATGTGGTCTGAGTATCTGAGGTGAGTTGCCGGGCTCCGATCTAGATACACCAGCCATGTTTGTGTAAACACAGTCAGCGTGTTTTTTCCCGTCATTGCAAAATCCACATGTTGAAGGAATTCATGGAGAACTGCCTTGAGATTTGCATGGTTGAAATCTCTAGCAATGATGAACAGGAGAGACAAGAATTGTACTGGGAGAAGGATGTTACTGGCAAGAGGAAAAGAGGAAGACCAAAGAGGTTTATGATGAAAGAGGACATGCAGGTGGTCGGTTTGAAGGAGGAAGTGTTGTGGGAAAATCTAACCAAAGAACAAGTCAGAGGCACCGTTAGTCTAACAAGAGAGTTTTAATAATCACTGCAGTGAGGATTCTTCGCGCATTCTGCTGAGAATACAAGAGAAAGCCCCGAATACAAAAGATCAGAGGTTTTTGTACAGATTTTAGGCTGCACGCCCCACTCTTCTCCACCTTAAAGTTGCTTTGCCATGCTCTTCTCCCTTATCTGTTTTTGTCCTTCACACACACACAAATACCACATCTAAGACATTTTGACTTGCTTGTTTCTCTGCCTTACTCTGAAACTGCAATAAAAGTTTGAACATAATATGCTTAAGAAGGTTTGAACGAATTTTGCCTCCACAGAAGATGCAGAGGTCCAGAAGAAATGGAAACAGGTGTTCCCCTGTGGCGACCCCTAAAAAGAAGTAGCTGAAAAATGAAGACAATACAGTGACTTTACTTTTACACTTTCTGCCCAGATACATGGCTTTAAACAGTTCAGGACTTTCACACAGTACTTTTGCACAGAGTTGTAAAAAGTGAGGGTCAGGGGTCATGGTCTAACTTGATAAGGCTCCTGTAATGAAGTGCTTGCTGCCACCTACTGCTGATCCTGTGCACTCTGAACATGACTCTGTAAGAGACGTTCACTCAGGCCTGCCTAGAGTGAATATAAACCCCACAGTATCCACTCTCAGTGTGTTCTCGCACTGCGCAGAACAGAAGGGTTTACACCTTTATACAAAAGATCTTCATTTACACTGGACATTTTCTTCTATTTTCACTTTTTAGACTTTCTAACCAGTCAGATCATAACAGGAAATTTACAGAAAGATAACTGAGCTCCAAACTGTCCCATTAACTGGTATCTAACTGAGAAACAGTAAGAAATGTAAGAGTCCTACCCCGACGGGGCGCTAGGGGGAGGCAAACCACTGTTGGGAGACCAGCCAATCAGGCACAGTGATCAACGGTGATTCGGTTCACCTGTGCTTTGGCTTATTTAAAGGGAGCGAAAACGATTCAGAGTTGCTGGGTTGTTGTTTGACTCAGATGGTAATTTGGTAAAGAGCCTTGGGTTTTCTCGCGGGTCGCTCTTGCTTTGTGTTTGTGCCAGTTCAGCAGCCTCGGCTTGTTGTGCTGACTGACGCTGTACCTTCGCTTTCGGGTTTCTCATGTTTCTCTTTTTTTTCCTACAACGCTCAAATGCTCACCTGTTTTGAGCATTTTGTTTTCTGCCTGTTTTTGGGTTGATCGTGGTGCTCAGGTTTTTTTTTGTGTATTTTGGGTACTGGCAGCTTCAGGCACTGCATTTGGGTTCAAACCCTGTGTGGCTCCCTGCGTTCAGAGTAGGTCACACCGTTACAAGAAACAGTAAATACAGATTATAAATAATTATAAACAGATTAGTGCACAAAACAGATGATTGCACTGATGATGAAAAATAATTATGAGCAACAGGATACATGTCTTCATTACTGTGCCTAAGCTCAATTCCAACAAATTATTCTCTTCTTAGCCCTTTTTTTTTTACTTACCAGAAACGATGCTATAAATGTTGAAACAGCACATACGCCTGCAAACCTGCAACTGTTAGCATTTCTCCAAAACTACATCACCCACAATTATCACGTAATCTCTTTCGTTTTAATATGAAAGAGACGGGGGTGGGGAGGCTGGACACATCACACCTCTCACAGGGTGATGGGCAGGTAAACACCCTGGGCAAGCCACCAGTCCATTGCAGGGCAAACAGTCATCAGGCAAAAACAGTCATTCACACCTATGCAAATTTAACATCTCCCACCCACCCAACATGCAATTCTATGGACTGTGGGAGGAAACCCACATGGGGAGAACATGTAAACTCTGGGGGACAGTGCCCTTTTAAGAGATTTGCTCAGGAACCCAATGGTCATAGTGCTGGAGGTGGGATTCAAACCTGCAACTTCCTGGTCCATAGCCAAATACCCTACCATTTAAGACTGATTTTATACACTGTTAAGTCACAGTTTTGCCAAAATCATCTTTAGCTTTTCTAGACATTTGTGGCTCTTGTGTGGGATCAAGCAAAATGTGGTTCAATTCAATTTGACGATGCCATGTCCCATTCTTCATAATCTAACCTTTGTCAAAGGGTGTCGGTGGTCTAGAGGTAGGATACTTGCTAGGATACTTAGAGTTGAGCAGATGAATAGTTTGTCTTGTTTGATTAATTATAGATTTGATCTCCAGATTTCTTAAGAGTGTCTACTAAATGCTGTAAATGTAAAAGTCCAGCAACTCAACTGTTCACTAACATCCCAATAAATACCACTCTGTGACTTCTGTCAGACAATGTTTTAATATTGTGGCTAAACAATATATAAAACAGGAAATACATTTATTTTTATGATGAATCTTAAATCTCATTTTGATTGATTTCATCAAAACATTCACCACATAAACATCAGTAAATAAAGTGTATAACGATGATTTTGACTAGTCTAAGTACGTTTGCATGAACCCTCATCCCTGACCAAGAGTGAATTCAATTGTATGATGTTATGCAGCCTCTTTCTCAGGCTTAGTCGATTTAATCTAAGACAGGTTCGTCTGTCTCCACGAAATGGCATTAAGGTCACGGGAACAAAATGTCACAACTGCCTATGATTTCCTGGTTTGGTTCATATAGGTTAAGAGGGAAGTTAAATTAAAGCAGGGTGTAGTAGGGTGGTGGCTGTCCAGTGGCTGTACTTGCTGACGAACATATGGCTCAAGAGGTCCCAGGTTTGAATCCCACCTCTGGCATTACCACCACTGGGTCCCTGAGCAAGACCCTTAACCCTGAATTGCTCCAGGAGGACTGTCCCTGTAATTAGGACAGTCAATGCTGTAAATGTAAAGCATTTATTAACTTTTTTTTAAACCCTCATTGCTGATATTTAGTTCACCCAATAGGCTGTCTACACACACTCCTGCACTGTGTTACAAACACAAACACACACACACACACCTTTATTTGACCCTGTCTTAAAAACAATGAGTAAAACATTTAAATGAATGTACACACACATATGGCCTGATGCTACAGTTGTTTAAATTAATTTTTTTATTCATCTGAACTCCATAGTACCCCATAATGATGCAGTGCAAACAGACATTTTGTAAATTAATTAGAAAGATAAAAACTGAAATATCATTTATACAAGTATTCAGACATTCTGCAACAACACTTTAAATTTAGCTCAGCTACCTCCCATTTCTCTTTATAGCTGCTGAGATGTTTCTACACATATACTGGAGTCCTTATGTGGTAAATTAAATTGTTTGGACATGATTTGGGAACTCAGTGTAACGGTGGCGGGGTGCAGGGAGGACGCCAATGCAGAGCCAGGAGTTCGTAACATAAATTTATTAACTATATTAACAAAACAAAACCAAGGACTGCAGTCCTAACTAAAATCAAGGAACTGCAGCCTAAACCAAGAACACCAGATTATCAAAACCACCACAGTGTGTAGGCAGAGCCTAACAAATGAGCCGCGCTCTGTTCTGACTCATCGGGGCTTAAATAGTCAGCCCCAATGAAACACACCTGTGCCTTCATTAGCTCAGGTGTGTTCCGTCAGAACAGAGCGCCCTCTATCGTGCACAAAACACCTGATCCGTGACACTCAGCAAGAAGCTCAAATCTACATGCATAAAGCAAAGCAAAGATTATTATCCTGATGTCAAAGTTTTTATAACCAGCAACAATCTGCACGTTCCAGCCAATCAGCTTCAACTGTGAAACACAGAATGATGATCGTTTCAGATTAACCAGTTTTCATGATACACATTCATATATTTGGAACAAAGTTAAAATATATTTTCTTTACATTTTGTGTATAAGATTTAGATTTCATTAATTAAAAAACATTTTTTAAAAACAAGCTACTTATTTAAAGGAATAAACATCTAAAAAAACAGTATGAAGCACAAAAGAAGAAAACGTGTTATCCAACATTAAAAAATAAAACAACATTAATAAACAATATTGGCTTATGGCAAAGTGATTGTTTTCTGTGGGAACATTGTTCTCACCTCGTGCTCTGTAACATTTGACTCCCAGCACGATAGAAACCAGCAGATATGGAGACACTGCCATTAAACTACTGAGCAGTCTGAGCACTGATAATGAAGATCCTGCATCAAACAGAGAGAGAGAGAGAGAAAGAGAGAGAAAGAGAGAGAATTGTAGTCTTGCAGTTGCTGAAAGAAGAACCATATACAAAAATAAAAAAATCTGAATTTTGTAAAAACCTCTGACTGAGATCCAGCTCTTTGGTGACTCTCCTCTCTCTGGGTGTTTACAGTGGTAGAGACCTTCATCTGACTCTGAGACAGTACGGATGATCATCTCTCCTGTAGTCTGGGTCTGGAGGAATGATCCATCTTTATAGAAATCAGCTGTGAGGTTTGAGGGTTTTCTATTGCGAAATAAACAGCTCAGAGTCAGAGGATCTCCCTCAGTCACAGGATGGACAGGACTCTTCAGAATCACAGAACCACCTACAGGAAAAAGAAAGATTACACAGACAAGTGTGAAGAACATTATAGTGTTTTGTCAGATGCCTTGATATTTAGAGATTTGTGTTTGTATATGTAGGATAAACTCTCCTTGCATTTGACTTACTGGATCAAGGTTTCAGTAGAACAAATCATTTGATTTTACTTTCTGATTTAATTTTTAAAATACAAATTTCATTAATCTAAAATAATTTTCTCAAGTAGTCTATATTTTATAAATGACAGTAGTGTAGACTCACTGTGCACTGTGATGTTGACAGGACTGCTGCTCCCTCCAGATTCAGACTCACACCAGTACACTCCAGTGTGGGATGTGAAGAGTGAACAGATGCTGCACGTAGATTCTGTAACTGATCTCCCATATGATGAACAATCTGACACCTTCTCACTGTGTGTGTATCGTCTCACTCTCCATCCAGTAGAGTCTCTCTGTCCCTCACAGATCAGTGAGAGAAAGTCATCACTAAAATGTTGAGTTCTGCTGGGACTGATGATCAGAGAGACTGGCAGAGTTGCATCTGATAAATACAGCAAAGCCATTCATTGCTTTTCACTGGTTGCTGATAAAAATGACAGCTTTCAGCACAAATAGAATGATAGGACTGGAGTTAAAAAGATTTTTATTGGAACCACAGCATCAACTATATTATAAAAAATGTGCGCAATTTTAATGAAAACTGATGAAAGAACATTCATCATAATAATTTTGATTGATTTATTTAGGTTATTTTGGTATTTTGGTCTCAATATATTGCAGACAAGTTACCAGTCCATCACAATGATTATAAAATATTATTACTTTTAGTTATTTATATATGTTGATTATATCAGTTTATTAATTATACTATTCATTTATAATATACTGATGGTTATATAATAAGCATGTTAATGATATGTCCATCCATCCATCCATTTTCTGACGCTTGTCCCAAACGGGGTCGCAGGGGAGTGCTGAGGTCCAAACCAGCGCACACAGGGCGAGGACGGGGGACGCACCCTGGACAGGTCGCCAGCCCATCGCAGGGAGGAGCTGGACGGGGACGGCACCTTGCTCAAGGGTACCTCAGGGCAACCCACTGGGAAGGGGTTCGAACCCCCGATGTTAATGATGTGTCTACAGCATATTCAAGTTCAAACACCATGTAATTAACTGTAACCTTATTATTCTGTTGGATAAGGAAGCATTTCAGAAGATGGAGCATTTCAGCCTCCCTGAAATGTATAGGGTTAGTCAGTCAGTCAGTCATTTTCTGCCGCTTGTCCGAAACGGGGTCGCGGGGGGTGCTGGAGTCCAACCCAGCTCACATAGGGCGAAGGACAGGGTACAGGGTTAGTATTTGCAGCAATTTTTTAAATTAACATTTTTGTATTTTAAATAAATATTAAATTATAAAAGGTCCCTTATTCTTTATTTGAATTTATATTATCTAAATGTGAGCTAGTGCTAGGCTTTGACAATGAAGTTGTTTACTAAAAAAGCTAATATTTTATTTTCATTTTAAAACCAGCTCACACTGAATTAGAGATTAAAATGGTCACTTTTAAGTTTCCTTTTCCTTTTACTCTTTCCTTGTCTTCTCCCTCCTCTCCAATTCTTTCCCACTTATTCACCTAACATGTCTAGCCCATACCCATACTAGTGAAGAAAAAATTTTACACACCTGTAACCTTTACCCAGAGTGCATCACTGTAGTCAGTGTAGTAAACTGGCTTTCCTCTCCCAGCTCTACACCAGTACTGGCCTCCATCAGAGACACTCACTGAGCTGATGGTGTAGGAGTGTGTGTCAGTGCTGGTCTCACTCTCAGGGTTCTGTGTGTGTTTGGACCAGTAGATCCTCCATCCAGCAGACTGGTCCAGCTTACAGTACAGAGTTACTGGGTCTCCTATCAGTGCAGCTCCTTTATGGATTGATGTGAGTTTAGGTTGAGGTTTTTCTGCAGTTGGAGATGAAACACACAGTTCAGATCATGAAGTGTCAGAGTTCACACACTGTTCTCAGAGTCTTTAGCACAGTCATGACTTCACTTTCAGAAAATTTAGAACAGTTACATCAGAAACTTTGTTTAGTGTTAATTTTGTATTTTATTTCTGTTGGATTTGTTGTGTATTATTTTAGCATTAAATTTGTACTGTAACTGCATTTCATATAACATTTCAGTTATATTTGTTGGAATTTCATTTCAAGGTAAAAGATCCATCATCCTCATCATCACTTCCATTAATTATTTATTCCACCCAAAGGGTTGATTTTTTAATAGGTTTTAAATAAGTTGATAATTGTAACAATGGCATCTATATTTTTAATGTAAAGATAAAAATTGAAGCATGACACTGAAAACAACACTGACAGCAGCAGAAGACAAAACCCAACCTGCTGCAGTGACTTACTGACTTATTTCTGCCAGCAGTGTTTCTACATAAGATCACTGGTTAAAACAATAACCCATCCATGCTTTCCATGCTAATGTATTTAATTAAAGCAGCTTTTTCACCAGAAAAGCTCATTTAGAGCAGTTATATCACAGTTCTCTGCTCCCCTGTGCTCCATAAACATCTGACCATCTGATACGGACACTGCAGTAGTGCATGTAGTACAGAATCGACAGAGATGACACTGTAATCACACACACACAGAGATTGATATTACTAATGGTTTACTTTAGTAGAAATGATGGTAATGAACTCACCCTTTACAGTGAGTGTAACAGTGTCACTGTACTGTGATGATGTTGGTCTGTTTTGTCTCTCTCCTCTACACTGATACTGATCTCCATTAATCACAGCAGCTGAACTGATGTTGAGAGTGTCTCTGTTTACAGTGTGATACTCAGACTGAGACACTGGAGTCCATCCTCTCTGTTTATTCTGTTTCTCCCACTGAAATGTCCATCCATCCTGAGTGTTAATCTCACACTTCAGAGTGACTGACTCTCCAGTGTACACAGTTCCCTCTGGTTCTGCTCTCAGTGTAGTTTTGGGTAATTCTGTAGGAAGAGAGGAAAGAAGAGAGAGAAACATGATGCAGTAAACTGATTATTGGTCCTGTACTGAAGTTTTGTAACACAAGAGTGTTAACTCCTCTGAACTCATTACAGACACTGATTTAGTAAGAACTGAGTTACTTGTGATGTCTGAGTCACTAACTGGGAGATTTTGGATTATTCCTAGTGGAATACTAGACTTTTGCACCAGTCGGTGGTTATAAATAAAATGATTTAATCTGCCAGTCATTGTGTACAAATCAATGAGTGTGCATGTCATTTAAAAAATATATATAAATAAACACAATCTATAAGAAGCTAAAGCAGGATGTGAGCATGCAGTAAATTTTGAACATTTAATAAAGTGTTTTTGTAACTACTGAGCAGCAGTGCTCTGTCAGTCAGATCATTTGACAGAAAGATATTTAATGATACCAGAAAACAAAGTCGTGAAAACGAGCAGTAAAGGCTTGCTGTCTGGTTGGTGTTATAAAGGGGGAGTGACCGCGGTAGGAACTGATCCTCATTACAGCCTCACTCTCTGCTCCAATCACAGCGCTCTGACTCCCCCTGGCGGCGGGACACCTTCATACAGTTACTACATTTACTGCAGCTTTTGAAAAACGTGTGTTGGAAATTTGTTCAGAATGAACAAAGTAACAATCATTCATCATCATCTAGTCATTCATATTATTGAACAAACAAACTTAACATCTGTTCACATCTGTACTGATGTGACACTGAGCTGAACGAAGGACGAAGAGAACGACTAACGAAGAGACGATCACACTCACCTGATACAGTCAGTGGAACAGCAGCACTGGTGTGTGTGTAGTGTGAACGTCCTGTCACTATTCCTGTGCAGGTGTATTTACCACTGTGAGAGATCTGAGCAGAACTGATTATATAATCCTGTTTATCACTGACAGAACTGTATGATCCCTCCTTAAACCAGCTGTAGCTCCACTCAATGCCTTCTATTCTCTGTATCTCACAGCTGAGAGTGACGGTCTCTCCTCTGAATGCAGGTTCAGGTTTTATCTTCACTAGAGGTGTTGGTCTCTCTGTTAAAAGAAATGTTGTGTTTTTTTCTGTGAGTTTATGGACTTTTTCAGTAATAAAGAAAAGTTAATGTTACACTTTTAACTGTTCCTGGTACAGAAACTGTGTAAGAGAGTGACAGAAATGAGTGAAAGAACATGTGTGTGGTTCTACAGTCAGTGGAGATCTGGACAGATCTACAGAAGAAAGTGAACACAGTGATTCTCTGCTGGTCTCAGACGGGCTGGAGGAGCTGATTATTGCTGGTGTTTTATCAGAAAACTCTCAGATTTACACTCTGGATTAATTCAATTAGAAAGATCACTTTTGTCCCTGTCCCTTATACACATTGTCCCTCACACACACTGTAATTCACACACACTGTAACTCACACGCTGTCTCTCACACACACCGCCCCTCAAACACACAGGACTGTCTCTCTTTCTCTCTTTCTGTCTCTTTGTATGTTGCCAAAATAGTGTTTGTAGACATGTTTATTATACAGCTTGACTTCCCACACAGTCTGTCTAATATATGAGACAAGCAGTACCGCGCCGCGCTGAAAAGGGGCATCTATGAGTGCAAGAGGTGCTTCTTTCTAATCTTCTTGCAAGATTAGAAAGTCCAGCTCACTGCAGCTCTGATCATTTCTTGTTTTAAAGCCATCTAAATATTACAATTAAGGTCAAAATTAAAATCCATTCTCTGCACACCAATCTTTATTTTTAATATCAATATCAACATCATCAATGAGTATAAATTGTGGAATTGCAATACATGATACATTTAGAACAGGGTGCATCTCTCTCTCTCTCTCTCTCTCTCTCTCTGTGTGTGTATACGCATGTGTGTTCTCTTTCTCTATCTGTGTGTGTGTGTGTGTTCTCTCTCTGTCTCTCTCTCTCTCGCTCTATCTGTGTGTGTGTGTGTGTGTGTGTGTGTGTGTGTTCTCTCTCTTTCTCTCTCTCCCTCTCTCTCTTTCTTTTTAAATTCTCATTTGCTTCACAGTTAAGAAAACCCTTCTAGACTTTCACTGCACACACACACACACAAACACACAGCACACACACACATGCACACATGCCCACACACACACACACACACGCACACACACACACACAGACACACATTACATTGGTATTAATAATGATGTTAAGTATAAATGAACTCACCCTTTACAGTGAGTGTAACATTGTTACTGGACTGTGATGATGTTGGTCTGTTTCGTCTCTCTCCTCTACACTGATACTGATCTCCATTAATCACAGAAGCTGAACTGATGGTGAGAGTGTCTCTGTTTACAGTGTATTCGTAAGAATGATACACTGGAGTCCATCCTTGCTGTTTATTCAGTTTCTCCCACTGAAATGTCCATCCATCCTGAGGGTTAATCTCACACTTCAGAGTGACTGACTCTCCAGTGAGCACAGTTCCCTCTGGTTCTGCTCTCAGTGTAGGTTTGGGAAGATCTACATATAGACATTAATGAAGTGAGCTGTTGTGTCTACAAGTGAATAATTCACCTTCAGTTTCTAATTAAAACAATGAAACTCCCTCACTCACACATAACGCCTGTTTCTTTAATTAAAGCAATTAAACATTTTTAAAATTAATTTAAAGTAAAAGCCAAAAGACATCATAAGCATCACTGCCAGCTATAATTGAATGAAACAAAAATCACTGAATTAATTCTGTGGTTTACTGCTGCCAGCAGTGCTGCTACATGAAGTCACTAACTGGAACACTGACCAAAATCAGAAGCTAATTAAGATCAGTCACATCAGATGTTCTGATTAATGAACACTGAAGAGATGATCACACTCACCGGATATGGTTGGTGTAACAGCATCTGTAAAATTGTGATAAATGCATGTGTATGTTATAAAGAACAATGTTACTAAATCAGAAGTAAGATGTTTTATATTTCTTTAAAAATAAAACACTCATTTTTGTTTCTCCACACAAAAGACTCAAAACAAACCATCTTAAAATCATGTCTTCGCTCACTGTGAACTTTGATTGAGAATAATATTCAAAACAGTTGTATTTGGTGATTCAAATAAAATAAGAATCCTTGCAAATAATAAGTGATTAAAAATGTATTTTCAAAGCAGCTCTTTGTTATATTTAAACAACTTTAAAATGTCTTATGGATGCATGAATGCAATTTAAGTTATAAAAATCCGTGATATGATGATCAGGTGAGATTAAGATGAGTTTGTTTGTAATGATCCACATGCTCATATTTTATTTTTGGGTCACTCTGAAGTTAATTCATTTAAACTTTTTTACACTTTTCCCTTCAGAAGACATTTTCTTCAGTCTAATACCAGCTGGAAGTACATTAAAATGAATGTATTAACACCTGATTTGAGTGTTCTAGGATACTTTATACAGTCATGTATTAAATGTTAGATTTAATGTAATTTATGCAAATCTTTCTGAATAATTGCGTATAATTAAATATAATTTACCTTGATTTTGTCCACAGTGGATGAGGACCATCAGCACTAAAGAAATAGAGACAGGGACAGGAATAGAGGAAATGATTAATTAATATGAAATAGAATCCTGATTGATTGAATGAATGAGTGTGAAAGGTCTGTGCACAGCTGGAGATGAAGAATCAGTTCAGGCCAGACAGTGTGAAACTAACATGTGTGTGGACTAACATGTAAAAGTAGTGGTGAATGCATGCTAAGAATCTAAAGTCTACTGAGATACCTCTGTAAATGTATATTTATGCAGATATGTGTATATTTATATATAGCTGACGCTCTTATACAGAGCAATTTACAATTCCTGATTACAGGGACAGTTCCCCTGGAGCAACTTGAGGTTAAGGGTGTTGCTCAGGAACCCAATGGTAATCATACTGGAGGTGGGATTTAAACCTGCAATTTCTTGGTCTATAGCCGAGTATCCTACCACTAGATCACCACCATCCGTGTCAATGGTGTATGTAGGGCGAAAATCAACTCAAATTGTTTTTACACCTGATTTTTTAACTAAAATGTACAAATGCATGTGGACACTTATCTCTAATGCTATTTTTTATAACTATTTTTAATTACATTTTAAAAGTTTTTTTACACGGGTATAATAAAAAAATGTACAATATAACAGCTTAGATTTGTTTTCCTATAATTTTAACCATTAAAATATTTGCCTTTATATCCAAGTAAAAACCTAAGGGCCTAAACATCTGTATGACATTTGACCTTTTAAAACATAATCACATCTTATAAGGTTAATAGTTGTTGGTGATTTTTAGGCAAGAGCCTAAAGGTTTTAAGCATTTAAAGTCAATGAAATATCACTTCAGTACAACAAAATATAACAACACATATGAATATCAAATAACAATGTCTGAAAGTTATACAACTTGTATTATGACTGGCCATTTGAGAACATAGGGAATCCATCTGGGAACATTGTTTATATTAACATTTGTTCATATTAAGGGCTGTTTTTTCAGAAAGAACCTATTTGGTAAAAACTTTACTTAGATTCTCATTATATATCAAGTATGGTGTGCTTAGATAAGAGGTCCAAGAGAAAGGAGAGCAGAAGACAAATGAGCCTTGTTTTACTTTTTTTTCCAAAATCATAATCCAAGAACACAGCTGTGGACATAATCCATACAAAATAAATCATACTTCATTAAAGAATTCAGATTTACTAACAGCACTAACTCTAAACCCATAACAAATGAAGACAATGCTACTGTTTAAATATTTGCAATAATTTATTTTAAATATATGATTAACTTCAGAATAAATAATTTTAGGTAACCGACCAACATTAATACCAGAGGCTTCTTGGTGTTATTCTTGGTGTCGTGACACATTTGAATTTCAGATGCAGCCTCTTAAAGATGCAGCCCCAAACATTTACCTTGCAGCTCTTAATCACTCAGGAAGAGCCTCCATTTAGTGTTAACAGGAGGTTTATCGGCAATTCCAGCAGGACTCTTATAATCATCCTCTGCTTTTTTAGAAAAGGCAAATGAAATGGCCCATTTAGTCAGTCAGTCAGTCAGTCATTGTCTGCCGCTCGTCCCAAGCGGGGTCGCAGGGGGTGCTGGAGTCCATCCCAGCTCACACAGGGCGAAGGACGGGGGACACACCCTGGACAGGTCACCAGGCCATCGCAGGGGGGAGCGAGAGACAACAAAACAAAAAAACAGGTTTGATGAAATGTTAAACTCCTCTTTAATAATGTGAAAGACGGATGATCTGGGAACACCATGAGCACTGGGAGGGACTCCATCAACCCCCACCACCCTGGTTAGGATTAGCAGCAAGACAATGGGTGAAAGTGTCCCATTGTAGCAAAATAAATGTGTAGTCTCGAAATTATTTTATATATTATTTATTTTCATTATCTGCCGCTTGTCCCAAATGGGGTCGCGGGGGAGTGCTGGTGTCCAACCCAGTGCACACAGGGCAAGGACGGGGGGACGCACCCTGGACAGGTCGCCAGCCCATCGCAGGGAGGAGCGGGACGGGGACGGCACCTTGCTCAAGGGTACCGCAGGGCAACCTATTGGGAAGGGGTTCGAAACCCCGATCCTCCGATCATGAGGCCAACGCCCTAACCACTAGGCCACCACTGCCCCTATATATATATATATATATATTATTTAATATGGTGTTTTTATGACAGGGCACTGTGTGACCTTCATTTCACCTTTAGCAGATTAAACACAAACTGCAATAAACAAAATCAGCAAATCACAAAAAGTAGAAAAAAAAAATTGGGCTGAGCTATAAAAACTGCCAGCAGGGTAAAAAATATTTAGTCATTTTTTTAAAAGTTGGACACATTATATCCAAATTATATCCATAATTGTGTTTGTGGGCACAATAGAGAGCTCAGATTAACATTATACAGATTTAATAAACAGAAATATAAAGATAAAAAATAAAAACAAAGAGAAATTTACTCACAGAATATGACAGCAGATGCCCTGAGCTCCATTCTGTACCACTAAATACTGACCGACTGACTGACACTCTATTAAACAATTATGACTTCCTGAGAGAGAGAGAGAGAGAGAGAGAGAGAGAGAGAGAGAGAAGATGTCCATGTTGAGCATGTTGATGCCCATCAGGCTGGAAAAGTTACGAACCCATTTTTGACCCATCCAGGTCCATCAATCCACAGTAAATAAAGGAAGTTCAGTTTCATTGTTACCCTCTTTAGAAGTGCCTGAGCAACAAAGAACATGTCAAGAGCAGAGCATGTAATAGTTCACGGAGTCAAAAACAAAACCAGGATAATGTCTAAAGAACTAAAGTTCTTTCTCACATTGGCCTAGGTTAACATTCATGAGTCCACCATCAGGAGATCACTGAACAGTAATAGTGGGCTGAGCCCACTATTCATCAACTATTAACCTTATAAGATATATATATATACACACACACACACAGTACTGTACAAAGGTTTTAGGAAGTTGAGGAAAAATGCTGTAAACAAAGAATGCTTTCAGAAATGGAAGTGTTAATCATTTATTTTCATCAATCAACAAAATGCAGTGAAGGAACAAAAGAGAAATCTAAATCAAATCAATATTTGGTGTGACCACCCTTTGCCTTCAAAACAGCATCAATTCTTCTAGGTACAATTACACACAGTTTTCGAAGGCTGGTCGGCCGGTCGGCTGGTCGGCTGGAAGGTTGTTCCAAACATGACTGTGTTTCAACCTCCGTGTGACACTGATGATCATCAGCACCTGTTTGGTAAAATTGGTTGATCATACACCGACTATAATCCTACAAAATCCCTGACTTTGTGCAAGTGTACCTAGAAGAACTGATGCTGTTTTGAAGGCAAAAGATAACAACACCAAATATTGATTTGACTGAGATTTTTCTTTTGTTCGCTTACTTTGCATTTTGAAAATTGATAAAAATAAACAATCATTATTTATATTTCTGAAAGCATTCTTTGTTTACAGCATTTTTTCACACCTGCCTAAAACCTTGCCTAAAAGGCTGATCCACACTTTAAATTAATCTCCTGCCTAACCCCTGGGTTTCTAGTTGCACTAGGTGCAATCAGTTTCTTATGAACTACATTTTGGAATTACATTCTTCTACTTGAGACAGCTTCATCCTACCCTTGTGTCATTGGTGAACTAGTGGTAAGGGATGAGGCCCCACGACCAGAAGGTCATGGGTTCAAATCCCAGAACAGTAGGTTGCCTGGAGGTGCCCTTAAGCAAGGTACCGTCCCTGTCACTTCTCCCCTGGCAGCTTTAAATAGCTGTCATAACTGCTGCATGTGTTTGTGTGGATGGATAAAAAGCAGAGGTAATTTTGTTGTGGTTCACTGTGTGTTGGGCTGTGTTTCACAATGACAAGAATGACAAGAATGGTCACTTTCACTTTTTCACTTCAGGCCTGGCCTGTAATTCCAAAACCAGACATTCACTGCACTTTTTTCTTGCTTTACAGATGCTATTATAGATCTCTAGAAAAATCCAACATTCTTTATTTTCTTATCTTTTTCCATTGGCTAATAATTATGCTTATTTGAAATCATAATGTAAATCACTTTTCTCTGCATTATAAGCACAAGCAGAATGATATGTTCAACAGATGCAGATAAACCGTGTTCAAGAAGCCAGAAACAGAACAGTCTTAAGAATAAAAATGACAGAATGGCTTCTATACTATATTTAAATTCCTGGAACATCAAATGCATAACAGACCTTAAGCTGGTGAGGGAGCAGAGTGCAGTTATTTAGAAGGATGTGGTTTGGCTGGAAATGACATTTTCATTTTCTGAGGAACTGAAACTCAGTGAGGCAGAATGTTCAGCACAGAGTTTGATGCTTGAATTTTTATTTAGCATGTAATTGATTATAAATAAAATGAAACAGACAATGAAAATAGAATGCAATCCTCAAATATCAAGATGTCTCCTATGAGTCAGTCCAGTTGACACAACACAAAGAGTCACTCAGCAACCTCCCTAACCAATAAATTCTACATTTAAACCATCCAGCTTGATCCAGTCAAGATCAACACCACCAAGATATTTTAGAAACACATGTAGATACAGATTAAAAACTGTGCTATCAGGGTTTTTCTTTTAAACAAGCTACCAAATTTGGACTCTTAAACTCACTCACACAAACACATCATAAACATTCCAGTGCACACACATTTTAAGTCACACAGCTTCATGATTTAAAATGATTTTAACTGAAAGCACTGCTGATGTTCATTTTTCAGTAAAGTTCCTTTAATGAAAACTATATAATGTGAACTTTCTGTTTTAATAGGCTATGAGGACTATGATGACATCTAACACCAATCAGTTTATCAGATAAACTAAAGCTCAGAAGTGAATCATCTTTCTATATGTACTATATAGCTACATATAGGAACTATTTATGTAGTTTAGTTCTCTGACCTTTCAGTTTAAATGTGTGGGTAGATGAACATTTAAAAACCATAAAAATGGTTCCTCAATATTTCTGCCATTTTAAAATTAGAAGTTGGTCATTTTAAGACTTTGACTATTCATTGTTATCCATTCCTTAGCAGAACAAGAATTGTATTTAAATTGTATTATTTTGTTGTGGATCACTGCATTATATATATACAGTACTGTGCAAAAGTTTTGGGCAGGTGTGAAAAAATGCTATAAAGAAATATGCTTACAGAAATATAAATAATGATTGTTTATGTTTATCAATTTTCAAAATGCAAAGTGAGCAAACAAAAGAAAAATCTAAATCAAATCAATATTTGGTGTTACTACCTTTTGCCTTCAAACCAGCATCAGTTCTTCTAGGTACACTTGCACAAATTCAGGGATTTTGTAGGATGAAAGTCGGTGTATGATCAACCAGTTTTACCGAACAGGTGCTGATGATCATCAATGTCACACGGAGGTTGAAACACAGTCTTGTTTTGAACAACCTACCAGCCGAGTTCCTTTAAAGACTATGTGCAAGTGTACTTAGAAGAATTAAAGCTGTTTTGAAGGCAAAGGGTGGTCACACCAAATATTGATTTGATTCAGATTTCTCTTTTGTTCATTCACTGCATTTTTTTGATTGATGAAAATAAATGATTAACGCTTCCATTTTTGAAAACATTCTTTGTTTACAGCATTTTTTAACAACTGCCTAAAACTTTTGCACAGTACTGTAGATGGTAGGGATCGGAGTCACATTTGGCACATGTAGTTTACTCTGCATCGCACACTTTAAGTCTAATAGACCTTTTTTTCAGATTTAGACCATATTAAGAGTGTTAGAGAGGGGACTGAGCCCTCTGAGAAAAGCTGAGTAACCTACTGAGAAAAAGTGTCATTTATAAGCGTAATTTTCCATTAAACATATTAAGGCAGGTTAAAACTGAGGGAAGCTTTTTCGTTACTTTGAAAATGGCAAAAGTCATCTACCAACTACCGCTGCAACAATGTTTAGGTAGGAAGCATCCACATGATTGTCCATGACCTAAGGTTTCATAACAGAAAATTGCCCAGAGCAAGAAACTGCACCAGTTTCTTCTCACACCTTTCTATCAAATCCATTAAACTTATCCTCATTTGTCCTTCAGTAGCCCTTTTGCAGGATCTGGTGTATTTATATATATATAAACTCTATAACTGGGGGCAGCGGTGGCCTAGTGGTTAGGATGTTGGCCCTGTGATTGGAGAGTTGGGGGTTCGAACCCCTTCCCAATAGGTTGGCCTGAGGTACCCTTGAGCAAGGTGCTGTCCCCGTCACACTCCTCCCTGCAATGGGCTGGCGACCTGTCCAGTGTGCGTCCCCCATCCTTTGCCCTGTGTGCGCTAGGCTTGACTCCAGCGCGACCCCATTTGGGACAAGCGGCAGAAAATGGATATATATATATTTTTTTATTATTATAACATTATAAATTATATACTGACAGGGAAAAAAATCCAGTGCCACTTTTATTCTTGGTTTTGCAAGGATGAAGCTGATTTATTTACTTTCCTAATTGAACATTGGACAAAGAAGAATAATGAAGCTGGAAACTGCCATATCAAGTATCAGGACATTACCTTGCTCAAGGTTATCACCGGGCAACCTACTGGTTTGGGATTCAAATCCACAACCCTCTGAGCTTGGGGCCTAGTCTACTTCACTGTGATATCTGACACTGAGAGGTCAACTGCAGATTCCTTAATTGCAGTATGCTGTGAGCCCTTACCGACCAGTTTTTCCAGCACGGATGCATGTTCGGACAGAAATCTAGGGAATTTGGAGGCAAAGTCAACCACTTGAACTGTTTGTCATGTTCTTCATACTTTTTTTTGTTTTTTGTTTTCTGTGTGAAACAGGTTTTTTTGCTGTTATTGAATACCTTTGCCATGAAGAGGTGAATTTGATTTGTAATAGCACTGGACCCAGGGCTTTCAGAAGGACATAAGTATCACATTGCTTATGCCTTACAAATGCGAGGAAGAAAAAATCCTTCAGACCAGGATGCTTTCTTTCAATGTTCCATGATCCAGGCTTGATGCTCACATGCCATGGCTAACTGTTTTGGACAGTGCGAAGAGATTAGCTGGGCACGCTGAACAGTCTGTGATCAAACGCAACAATCTGCGATACTCTGTGTGTTCTGTGTGGATACATTTCTGACAAAACCAGCAATAATTTTCCAGCAATTCGTGATTCAGTTGCTCTTCTGCTAGAACTGATAATACAGGTCTTTGTTCTTCATGCACATCAATAAGACTTGATCCTGTCGCTGCTTCACAGGTTGTCCTTCCCCACTTTTGGAAGGTACTAACCACTTCATACCAGAAACATCACACAAGACCTGCTGTTTTGGTGATGTCCAGTCTTCACATTCTTATCCTTCAGATATGTTTGCTTATTTTTCCTGCTTCTAGCAATTTGACGTCCACTTGCTGCCTCATATATTCCACTCCTTTGACAGGTGTCACTAAAGATGTAGTTGGTGTTATTTACATGTCAGTGCTTTGATGTTTTGGCTGATAGATATAACTCTGGAAGAATATTTTCTATATATTTTTTTATAACAAATCTTCCGTTTTGACAAAATATTCACCACATAAACAATAGTTAAAAAACTTTGTATTGAGGATTCTGATCCGTCTAAATATGTCACTTCCTGAATTATTCTGTTTGAATCCTCATCTCCAACCAGGAGTGACTGTGTAATGGTGGCAGGGTGCAGGCAGGATGTCAGTGCAGTGCCAGTAGTCCAAAACATGACTTTATTGTCCATAATCACATAAAACCAAGATACAGGGTACTAAACCACCACCAATAACTTAAGGCGTCGCCTTGCAAATGAGGCACGCAGTGTTCACTCACTGGAGCTTAAATAGCCAAACCAATGAAGCACACCTGTGCCTTCATGAGCTCAGTCAGAACAGAGCGCCCTCTACTGTACCAGAACTAAAATCCATCCGTGACAGACTGTAGATAAAGCACACTCCACAATTAAGGCACTCCTGGTTAAGATGTGCTCTTAGGCTTCTAATACATTTACATTTACATTTACATTTACGGCATTTAGCAGACGCTCTTATCCAGAGCCACTTACATGTCCTAATTACATGGACAGTCCCCCCCTGGAGACACTCAGGGTTAAGGGTCTTGCTCAGGGACCCAGTGGTGGTAGTGCTAGAGGTGGGATTCAAACCGGGGACCTCTTGATCCAGAGGTCCGTAGGCAAGTACCCTACCACTAGACCACCACCACCCATAATAAATTCTTTTTTAAATAAAAAATAAAGGCTCACAACACAAAAAAGAGAAAACTCCAACCTTTAACTTTAACCTTTAACTGAAGTACATATATTAATTGGGGGAAAAAATCCCATGTTAAGCAATGCATATTTTACATAAAATCATTTGTGCCACAATTATTAGCACCCTTAACAATTCCTAAAAATATTATTGAAGCATTTTTGTACTTTCTAGTTTAGTTTTTAAATTTGACTGGAGTATATTGGAACTTTTAATTAGTAATTTATGGCTTTCTGTGTCTCTGGGGTATAAATATGATGTGACACAGAGTCCTATTGCTCTTAGCTACTCTTCAACATGGGAAAGACAAGAGAACATGCCATTCAAGTAAGGCAGAGGTGTGTTGACCCTCATAAGGTCATGGCAAAAACTAGTGGCCTCTTCCAGAAAGATGAAGATGGGTCATCATTGGGTCTTACGGCAGGATAATGATCCTAAACATATGGCAAAATCTACATAAAATGGCTCAGCAGACACAAAATCAAGCTCCTCCCGTGGCCATCTCAGTCCCCAAAAGGGGTTCTACGAAATGTTAACAGCAGGTGTGCCAATAATTGTGGCAAAAATATGTATTTCTTAATGTGGGATTTTCAAGAAAATAAATGTACTTCAATTAATTTTCTTTTTTGTGTTGTGAGCCTATACTTTTTGGGGAAAAAAATAATTTATTAGAACCTAAGAACATATCTTAATCAGGGGTGCAAATAATTGTGGAGGGCGCTGTATGTGGTTTAATGAAGCCTCTTTTTTTCTGTTTACAAGGTTTAAACTAAGAGTCTTATCTGTTGGCTGCTACTAGGTGGCACAATGCCCCCACCATCTTTATTTCCAGGTTTAGTTTATCCAGATGTCCAAACTCAGGTAAAGACTAATAATGCCCTAATGCCCCAAATTTTCATACACACGTCAATCTATCTGACACTCAAAGCTCATTTTTCTGTGATTGAATCAGCTTTGTAAACTGTGTGTGTGTGTGTGTGTGTGTGTGTGTGTGTGTGTGTGTCTGTGTGAAATGTCATCAAGAGGCTTAAAAAAGGAATACTGACAAAACAGTTTTTTCAGAAAAAAAAATATATAATTTTTTATTTCTATATTCAACAAACATTGAAATTCAATAGAATATTCAACGCTGGCTACATAAAACTGAAGGTGAAAAGGTCAAACTGAAAACACTGTAAGAGATCAAACAGCCCTGCAGGTTCTGGATGGTAAGTAGCAAAAACACAACCAGAACAGTAAAGAGTCGGGAGTCAGGAGTCTGGAACCGGGGTTCTTTAAACATGCCCATGAACATTTACATTTACGGCATTTAGCAGACGCTCTTATCCAGAGCGACTTACAGGGCCTAATTACAGGGACAGTCCCCCTGGAGCAACTCAGGGTTGAGGGTCTTGCTCAGGGACCCAGTGGTGGTAGTGCCAGAGGTGGGATTTGAACCAGGGACCACTTGATCCAGAGGTCCGTAGGCAAGTACCCACCACCACCCTAAATTCAGTGGTACATTTTAACTGTTACTTATACAAATAATGTGAAAGAACATGAAAGTGACTATTCTTGTAATCGCGAGGTTACAGCACAGCACACAGTGAAGGGTACCTCAGCAACCTACTGGTAAGGGGTTTGAACCCATAATCTTCCGATCCTGTGGCCAACTCCCTAACTACTATGCCACCACTGCCATGTAAACATACAGCATACAACATACAGTCTCACAAGCACTAAACTCAATGTGTTACTCAAACAACTGAATCAAACACGAATCCAGAAGAACCGTCGCTCCACTCTGACTTTGGGATTATACCATTGAGCCAATGAGGCACACCTGACGTCATAACTAGGCGCCGTGAGATATTTACTATCCAGATTTACCAGCATTAACATCCATCCAGCAAATAGAACAGCTGTTACCCTACTGTAATTATTAAATATAAAGAACACAAAAGCAGAAAACTCACACAATTTAATTATTTAAACAATCAATAAACCTCAATACTTATTATGCGCTGATGTAGGTAAACGAAAGCGGAAAGCGGAAGTCCTGTCCGCCCAGGCTAACACAACTGCCGAAGCTTTGTCCAAGTGAGTGACAGCGCCAGCGCCCCGCCCACCTTGCCTGACGGGGACGGCAATGCCGGGTTTCCACCTACCTGGGCTAGCGTGGGTGACAGCCCCGGCATCCCGCCTACCTGGGTTGCCACTGGCGACATCGCAGTTTCGCCCCGTGAGGATTCCCTCGGGAATAAACTCCTCTTCGTGGTGCACACGGCAGATGTCCTGAATGACCCTTCATCGTCTGCTGCGGAACAAGTCGACCTCGTAGCTCCGCCTCTCGAACTCGCGCTGAAGTCAACAGTGCAGTTTCGCCTCCTCTGAGCGCATGTAGCCGGATCTGGCGACACCTTAGCCCTTCCCAGAAGGGGAGAAAACGTCGCAGAGACTCATCTTGCACCGCGCTTCCTTTCATGAGCCCGGCTTTCCGCACTGGAGAGGTTAGGTTGGGCCCACCTCTCGGCTCGCGATGTCCATTGGTGGTCGGTATTTCTGTAACGGTGCGGGTAGGACGTCATTGCGGAGCCAGGAGCATAACTTTATTATCCAAAGAGGTGCCCTTGAGCAAGGCACCGTCCCTGTCCCACTCCTCCCGCGAGTGGGCTGGGCGACCTGTCCAAGGTGTGTCTCTGCATTCACTCCTGTGTGAGCTGGAATGGACTCCAGCGACCCCCCGCGACGCCGTTTGGGACAAGCGGCAGAAAATGACTGACTGTTTCTCCATAAGATCACTGATTAAAACAATAACCCATCCATGCTGTTTGAGTCTTTAGCCTAGTAAATAAACTGATAGCCTCTCTTCAGGACTGGTGCAATTGAAAGAGATTCTGGGTTGTACAGTCGTAAATGAGAAAAGTTACAAGGAAGTAATTTTAGATTTTTCGGGCACAAATACACCCACACACAATCTGAAATTAGTTAATTGTGTAACTCATGTCTCTAAAATTTACTAACATGAATTAATTTCCGGCATTGATGTCTCAGTTTGAGAGTGAGGCTAGAAGTTATATTTCCTTTCCTCTATTTTTGGTTAGGGTTAGGGTTTGGTTTCATTTTTAGGGTTAGGTTAAATTTTTGATTAAACCAAATTCGGTCCAATTTTGTTTTTATTTTATTATTTTCTCTTTTCTCCCTTCTCTTCCTTCAGTTTTCTTTCTCCATGTTATGTTTCACATTTCAGTATATTTGATTATTGATGTACCTAAGAAATTTGAAGAAAAATCAGTTGGAAGGAGGGGAGGGGGTCACTAGTCTGATCTTGATCAGGTCATAGCAACTATAGATTCATCTCTACTTCTCTGCTGGTTCTTGTGTGTGATTGGTGTGAACATGAGCTCCTGGAACAGTAGACTGCACGACAGCTCTGATGCAAATGTGAGCAGAGCAGAGTGAGACTGAACAACAACCTTTCAGTGTCTCCTAAACTGCTGCACATCTTCAAATTTAAGCAATAACTTACAAATAAGCCAGATTTTTTTTTTCCAGTATATAAAAATAAGGTAATTCAGTAATTTATGATTGATTATATTTTTAGAAACTACATATAAAAACACTATTAACAGAGGTGAAATGTATAAGGTTTAATGTATTTATTTCATAATCTTTATTTAAACATTTCAATGATTTCTTATCTCATTTCCTCTTGCATTTACTAAATAAGCTGCTTATGAAAATAATGACACTTTAAATTTTAAAATAAAAGGTATCAAAAGCAATGCTGGAAATAGCTGGACAAACTTACTGACATTTCTCTCAGGTCTCTCTTCAGGTCTCTCTTCAAGAGGAAACACACGCATACACACACACCGGGTATTAATAATCTATTTACAGAAATTATAAGTAATGAACTCACCCCTTACAGTGAGTGTAACAGGTTATTGGACTGTGATGATGTTGACCTGTAATGTCTCTCTCCTCTACACTGATGCTGATCTCCATTAATCACAGAAGCTCCTCTGATGGTTGTTGTTGTAAAAGCTTGTTTATATGAGGTGAAACTAACAGTCACATTTCTTCTGGTAAATGTGAGCAGTGCAGAGTAAGACTGAACAACAACCTTTCAGTTTCTTTATTGTGTAGTGTTTGTGTGTGTTTGTGTGTTTCTCTGTGTGTTTATTACAGGAGGATTGATTTAATACCAGGAGAGCCTCTTTAAAATGAACATGGATGAGAGGAAAGCTGCTGGGAGGTGTTGCTCTGGTTCTGACATGTGTTCCTCTGTGGTTCTGGTTCCCTGACCAGCCTGACAGTCTCACAATGGAAGCATGTAAAGTATTTGCTGAGATCTCCAGGTGTTGTTAGAGAGTTTGTAGAGATCTCAAGTGTTTGTTAGATCGAGACTTTCTGTGAAACTGGTTACATGTTGTTGTAAAAGTTTGTTTATATCAGTGAGACCCAGTCAGCACTTTCCAAATATCTCTTCAGCACCCTAATTGTTTTTCGCCAGATTTTTTGTTTTTCTCTGACTACAGCCACTTGTATCCTTTAAGTAAACTCCAACACCATCTGACCTTCTGCATGCCTCTCCCTGACAACAAACCTACCCATCACCTCCATATCATCTCTGTTCCTTCCCCATTCTCTCACCCTGGTGTATACCCTATCCCCCTGGAGACACTCAGGGTTAAGGGTCTTGCTCAGGGACCCAGTGGTGGTAGTGCTAGAGGTGGGATTCAAACCGGGGACCTCTTGATCCAGAGGTCCGTAGGCAAGTACCCTACCACTAGACCACCACCACCCATAATAAATTCTTTTTTAAATAAAAAATAAAGGCTCACAACACAAAAAAGAGAAAACTCCAACCTTTAACTTTAACCTTTAACTGAAGTACATATATTAATTGGGGGAAAAAATCCCATGTTAAGCAATGCATATTTTACATAAAATCATTTGTGCCACAATTATTAGCACCCTTAACAATTCCTAAAAATATTATTGAAGCATTTTTGTACTTTCTAGTTTAGTTTTTAAATTTGACTGGAGTATATTGGAACTTTTAATTAGTAATTTATGGCTTTCTGTGTCTCTGGGGTATAAATATGATGTGACACAGAGTCCTATTGCTCTTAGCTACTCTTCAACATGGGAAAGACAAGAGAACATGCCATTCAAGTAAGGCAGAGGTGTGTTGACCCTCATAAGGTCATGGCAAAAACTAGTGGCCTCTTCCAGAAAGATGAAGATGGGTCATCATTGGGTCTTACGGCAGGATAATGATCCTAAACATATGGCAAAATCTACATAAAATGGCTCAGCAGACACAAAATCAAGCTCCTCCCGTGGCCATCTCAGTCCCCAAAAGGGGTTCTACGAAATGTTAACAGCAGGTGTGCCAATAATTGTGGCAAAAATATGTATTTCTTAATGTGGGATTTTCAAGAAAATAAATGTACTTCAATTAATTTTCTTTTTTGTGTTGTGAGCCTATACTTTTTGGGGAAAAAAATAATTTATTAGAACCTAAGAACATATCTTAATCAGGGGTGCAAATAATTGTGGAGGGCGCTGTATGTGGTTTAATGAAGCCTCTTTTTTTCTGTTTACAAGGTTTAAACTAAGAGTCTTATCTGTTGGCTGCTACTAGGTGGCACAATGCCCCCACCATCTTTATTTCCAGGTTTAGTTTATCCAGATGTCCAAACTCAGGTAAAGACTAATAATGCCCTAATGCCCCAAATTTTCATACACACGTCAATCTATCTGACACTCAAAGCTCATTTTTCTGTGATTGAATCAGCTTTGTAAACTGTGTGTGTGTGTGTGTGTGTGTGTGTGTGTGTGTGTGTGTCTGTGTGAAATGTCATCAAGAGGCTTAAAAAAGGAATACTGACAAAACAGTTTTTTCAGAAAAAAAATATATAATTTTTTATTTCTATATTCAACAAACATTGAAATTCAATAGAATATTCAACGCTGGCTACATAAAACTGAAGGTGAAAAGGTCAAACTGAAAACACTGTAAGAGATCAAACAGCCCTGCAGGTTCTGGATGGTAAGTAGCAAAAACACAACCAGAACAGTAAAGAGTCAGGATTCTGGAACCGGGGTTCTTTAAACATGCCCATGAACATTTACATTTACGGCATTTAGCAGACGCTCTTATCCAGAGCGACTTACAGGGCCTAATTACAGGGACAGTCCCCCTGGAGCAACTCAGGGTTGAGGGTCTTGCTCAGGGACCCAGTGGTGGTAGTGCCAGAGGTGGGATTTGAACCAGGGACCACTTGATCCAGAGGTCCGTAGGCAAGTACCCACCACCACCCTAAATTCAGTGGTACATTTTAACTGTTACTTATACAAATAATGTGAAAGAACATGAAAGTGACTATTCTTGTAATCGCGAGGTTACAGCACAGCACACAGTGAAGGGTACCTCAGCAACCTACTGGTAAGGGGTTTGAACCCATAATCTTCCGATCCTGTGGCCAACTCCCTAACTACTATGCCACCACTGCCATGTAAACATACAGCATACAACATACAGTCTCACAAGCACTAAACTCAATGTGTTACTCAAACAACTGAATCAAACACGAATCCAGAAGAACCGTCGCTCCACTCTGACTTTGGGATTATACCATTGAGCCAATGAGGCACACCTGACGTCATAACTAGGCGCCATGAGCTATTTACTATCCAGATTTACCAGCATTAACATCCATCCAGCAGATAGAACAGCTGTTACCCTACTGTAATTATTAAATATAAAGAACACAAAAGCAGAAAACTCACACAATTTAATCATTTAAACAATCAATAAACCTCAATACTTATTATGCGCTGATGTAGGTAAACGAAAGCGGAAAGCGGAAGTCCTGTCCGCCCAGGCTAACACAACTGCCGAAGCTTCGTCCAAGTGAGTGACAGCGCCAGCGCCCCGCCCACCTTGGCTGACGTGGACGGCAATGCCGGGTTTCCACCTACCTGGGCTAGCGTGGGTGACAGCCCCGGCATCCCGCCTACCTGGGTTGCCACTGGCGACATCGCAGTTTCGCCCCGTGAGGATTCCCTCGGGAATAAACTCCTCTTCGTGGTGCACACGGCAGATGTCCTGAATGACCCTTCATCGTCTGCTGCGGAACAAGTCGACCTCGTAGCTCCGCCTCTCGAACTCGCGCTGAAGTCAACAGTGCAGTTTCGCCTCCTCTGAGCGCATGTAGCCGGATCTGGCGACACCTTAGCCCTTCCCAGAAGGGGAGAAAACGTCGCAGAGATTTTCTTGCACCGCGCTTCCTTTCATGAGCCCGGCTTTCCGCACTGGAGAGGTTAGGTTGGGCACCTCATCTCGGCTCATGATGTCCATTGGTGGTCGGTATTTCTGTAACGGTGCGGGTAGGACGTCATTGCGGAGCCAGGAGCATAACTTTATTATCCAAAGAGGTGCCCTTGAGCAAGGCACCGTCCCTGTCCCACTCCTCCCTGCGATGGGCTGGCGACCTGTCCAAGGTGTGTCCCCTGTACTTCACCCTGTGTGAGCTGGAATGGACTCCAGCGACCCCCCGCGACGCCGTTTGGGACAAGCGGCAGAAAATGACTGACTGTTTCTCCATAAGATCACTGATTAAAACAATAACCCATCCATGCTGTTTGAGTTCTTATTCTAGTAAAATAAACTGATAGCGTCTCTTTCTAGACTGGCACTGAAAGAGATTCTCTGGTTGTACAGTCGTAAATGAGAAAAGTTACAAGGAAGTAATTTTAGATTTTTCGGGCACAAATACACCCACACACAATCTGAAATTAGTTAATTGTGTAACTCATGTCTCTAAAATTTACTAACATGAATTAATTTCCGGCATTGATGTCTCAGTTTGAGAGTGAGGGTAGAAGTTATATTTCCTTTCCTCTATTTTTGGTTAGGGTTAGGGTTTGGTTTCATTTTTAGGGTTAGGTTAAATTTTTGATTAAACCAAATTCGGTCCAATTTTGTTTTTATTTTATTATTTTCTCTTTTCTCCCTTCTCTTCCTTCAGTTTTCTTTCTCCATGTTATGTTTCACATTTCAGTATATTTGATTATTGATGTACCTAAGAAATTTGAAGAAAAATCAGTTGGAAGGAGGGGGGGGGTCACTAGTCTGATCTTGATCAGGTCATAGCAAATATAGATTCATCTCTACTTCTCTGCTGGTTCTTGTGTGTGATTGGTGTGAACATGAGCTCCTGGAACAGTGGACTGCACGACAGCTCTGATGGTAAATGTGAGCAGAGCAGAGTGAGACTGAACAACAACCTTTCAGTGTCTCCTAAACTGCTGCACATCTTCAAATTTAAGCAATAACTTACAAATAAGCCAGATTTTTTTTTTCCAGTATATAAAAATAAGGTAATTCAGTAATTTATGATTGATTATATTTTTAGAAACTACATATAAAAACACTATTAACAGAGGTGAAATGTATAAGGTTTAATGTATTTATTTCATAATCTTTATTTAAACATTTCAATGATTTCTTATCTCATTTCTCTTGCATTTACTAAATAAGCTGCTTATGAAAATAATGACACCTTTTAAATTTTAAAATAAAAGTGGTATCAAAAGCAATGCTGGAAATAGCTGGACAAACTTACTGACATTTCTCTCAGGTCTCTCTTCAGGTCTCTCTTCAAGAGGAAACACACACGCACACACACACACTGGTATTAATAATCTATTTAAGCAGAAATTATAGTAATGAACTCACCCTTTACAGTGAGTGTAACAGTGTTACTGGACTGTGATGATGTTGGTCTGTAATGTCTCTCTCCTCTACACTGATGCTGATCTCCATTAATCACAGAAGCTCCTCTGATGGTTGTTGTTGTAAAAGCTTGTTTATATGAGGTGAAACTAACAGTCACATTTCTTCTGGTAAATGTGAGCAGTGCAGAGTAAGACTGAACAACAACCTTTCAGTTTCTTTATTGTGTAGTGTTTGTGTGTGTTTGTGTGTTTCTCTGTGTGTTTATTACAGGTGAGGATTGATCACCACCAGGAGAAGCTCCTCTTTAAAATGAACATGGATGAGAGGAAGCTGCTGGAGGTGTTGCTCTGGTTCTGACATGTGTTCCTCTGTGGTTCTGGTTCCCTGACCAGCCTGACAGTCTCACAATGGAAGCATGTAAAGTATTTGCTGGAGATCTCAGGTGTTGTTAGAGAGTTTGTAGAGATCTCAAGTGTTTGTTAGATCGAGACTTTCTGTGAAACTGGTTACATGTTGTTGTAAAAGTTTGTTTATATCAGGTGAGACCTACAGTCACACTTTTCCTCTAAATATCTTCAATTTAAATTGTTTTTCGCCAGATTTTTTGTTTTTCTCTCTGACTACAGCCACTTGTATCCTTTAAGTAAACTCCAACACCATCTGACCTTCTGCATGCCTCTCCCTGACAACAAACCTACCCATCACCTCCATATCATCTCTGTTCCCTTCCATTCTCTCACTCCTGGTGTATACCCTATAGCACTTCATTTAACCTAGTCTAGAATTATCTTTTCACATCCAACTCACAAACAACTTGCAGGGCAAATGCACTACCAAAATTATCCCATTTTTGATTTCCAGTTCATACTCATCCCTTGGCCTGACACTATTTTCACCTCCAAAAAACTCTCTTGACTTACCCTTCCTATAGGATAACACATACTCCATTTCTCCTATCCACACCATGCTTAAACAGTTTGGCCCTGCCTCCAGTACACCTGGCCTCACTAACCTTAAACTTACTCTCTTTCACACCTTCCTTCTGTCTATCATATCAGCTAATTCTCTACTAATTCTTTACCAGTCATGTTGCCAACTTTCAAATTTCCTACCCTCACATCCACTCTCCTACACTTCATTCTCTTCTCGTGCATCTGGACATGCCTTACTCCTCTTTTTCTCCTTTGGCCAAAAGTAGCCGAATTTCCACCCTCACCCTGTTGGCTAACAGTGCTTTGTAACTATTGACTATTCCATCTATCTATTCAATTTCTAACATACACCAGGGCAACTGTGCGACTTTGTGGATGAGCTGGTCACTAGACACACCGTTGTCCTCCATTCAAGATTGTGGAAATAAACACCTATCTGGACAGCCCAAGCTCTGCTGACCTCCTGTACCTTATCTACACATTCAATCTATAATGAGCTTTCAGCCCTCCAACCCACAAAGGTGACAGAGAACTCAATCTTGTCTTCACTCAATATTGTACCGCTGATGGTATTTTGTTCATACCTCTACAGGTCTCTGACCATTACTTTATCATATAACTTCACTATGTACCTACCAAACAGCCTTCTGTTCCTCCACCATTTGTCTAATTTCACTGTAACCTCCAAAACTCCCACACACTTCTAAATAGTGGTCACAAACAGTTTGCCTTCTCTCAGTACATTTTCCTCGAGGTCAATGATGCTATTGAATAGCTCTGCTGCACACTGAATGCTTATGCTTATATAGCCTGTATCCTCTGTCCAACAAACCTGCTCGATCTAACCTGACTTATCTATGGCAGACCAATACTATACTAAAGCAACATTCTAATCTCTGAGCTACTGAAAAAAAATGGCAAAAATCCACCAACCCAGATGACCTCAAGGTCTATCTTCTTCTTTTTCTTTCAGCTGCTCCCGTTTAGGGGTTGCCACAGTGGATCAACCGTCTCCATTTCTTATGATCCTCTGCATCTTCCTGCTTCAAACCAGCTGGTACCCATCTGTCACAAATCACTCCAGCCACTTTTCCCCACCCATTCCAAGCTGCCCACATTCTCTTTTTTACCTCCCTTCCACACTCGCCACTACACTGAACTGTTGATCCCAAGTATTTAAACTCCTCCACCTTCACCAACTCTACTCCCTGCATCCTAACCACTCCACTTTCTTCCCTTTGTCTTTGACCTCCTCACTTTCATTCCTCTCCTCTCTGGAGCATATCTCCATCTCTCCAGGTTCTCCTCAAGCTGCTGCCTACTCTCACTGCAGATCTCAACATCACCAGCAAACATCGTCATCCATGGAGACTCCTATCTTACCTCGTCCGTCAACCTGTCCATTATTATTACAAACAAGAATGGGCTCAGTGCTGATCCTTGATGTAATCCAATCTCTACTTTATATGCATCCGTCACTCACACTGCCGATCTTACCACTGTTACACTGCCATCATACATATCCTGAACTACTCTCACATACTTCTCTGCAACAGCTGATTTCCTCATACAAAACAACAACTCCTCTCTAGGCACCCTGTCATATGCTTTCTCCAAGTCCACAAAAAGACACAATGTAACTCCTTCTGACCTTCTCCATCAACACCCTCAGAACAAACATAGCATCTGTAGTGCTCTTTCTCAGCATAAAACCATACTGCTGTTCACTGATCCTCACCTCTTTTCTTAACCTAGCTTCCACTACTCTTTCCCAGAACTTTATGATGTGGTTGATCAGCATTATCCCTCTTGTCTTGCTTCTTAACCTGATCTAATCATGGACAATTGCAGATGGAGCATATTAAAGACCCAGGCACAGATTCACAACAGGGCTGTGTGTGTGCTCAGTGCCCCCTTACAATCACTGTTAGTAAGCTCTCTTTCCGTAAAAATAAAGATATGTTTAGAAAGGAAGTAAAGACAGGTATATTAGAGGTGGGTTCAAATTGTTTTTCATGTACACAGAGGAAGAAGAAGTGAGATAATCAGAGAGATTAATAAAGAAGACCAGAGTACTTCAAGATGATGAAGTGAAGGGCTAAGATAGAGGTGGCAGAAGACAGAAGAAGGATGTTGAGGATGGAGCTGGCAGTAAAGAGAAGAAGAGGAAGGCCAAAGAGGAGATTCATGGATGTATTGAGAGAAGACATACCGGTGGTCAGTGTGAAGAGGAAGATGCAGAAGACTGTAAGAAATGTATATGAAGGATCAACTGTGGTGACCCGTAACAGGAGCAACAGAAAGAAAAAGTAGGAGTTTTGCAGGTGACATACAGTTATATTTTCCACTTGTGAAGGTGATACATTGCAGCTCCTCTCTAATGACTACAGAGACAACCAATTTTCCTAACACGTTTGATACCTAACTCACACCTTCAGTGTTCCTCTCAACCTTATCTCTATCTGTTCTTGCACAACAACCAATATTGCATAGTGTTTTTGGTTTCTTTTTACACTGTAATTTAAGCAAAATACTAAATTCATTTAAATGTAAAATGCAAGTGTATTTTATTTCTACATGGTTTAATATATTGTATCAATACAACTATTCATAAAAGTAAAAAAGTCACTATTTTCATATATTTTATGTTTTGCAGTATTCTAGGCATCCAGAAAACTGCAAGTCACTTGATCCACAATCATCATTCTTGTGCTGGGATAACAAATACTGGCCTTCTTCAGAATCTCCAAACACAATGCTCTAGTTCTCACATTCTAGTCCTGAATGAGGTTTGATCTTGGTTCTGAACTATACACCTGCAAAGCATCTTAGGTTCTCTCTTTAAAGTGTAAGCATCCCTATAAGGCTTGGGTTCAGTGCTTAATGTATTGGCCACTCACTTACATTCAAAAATTGCAGATGTAACTTAAGCTTTGTAAATGTAAGTCAGTGCTCAGCTTGCTGTGGAACAAACTAAATAGAATTCTGATGTGAACCTTTCTTTTGCTGCAGGGACTTTACCAAAAGCAAACAGCACAAAAGGGGAACAAAGTGTTGCAGCCTATGCTAGAGTGATGCAAGATCAAGTTGAGTAATTGTAGACATTTGTCTGAGCATGAGAAAACTGCATATTGCAGCATAGTATTTCACTTTATAGTTTACTAGTCTGGCTGTCACTTCACTGTTATTTACTGAGTGATTAAGCCAACCTCCTTGGCGGAAGCACCGTCCCGCTCCTCCCTGCGATGGGCTGGCGACCTGTCCAGGGTGCGTCCCCCGTCCTCGCCCTGTGTGTGCTGGGTTGGACACCAGCACTCCCCCGCGACCCCGTTTGGGACAAGCGGCAGAAAATGGATGGATGTTAAACCAGTTCAAATCTGAACTACTTACTTTTGACCATTCATCTTTACAGTTTAGTTTAAATGTTTTTGGATATTTATCATTATTGTTTGCACCAGTTTGAGCAGATTATGTGAAAATAAATTAACTTCTTATTAGAATAGAAGACAAACTTATGGCATTTATACTGGACTACAGTAACTCTCTTCTGCCAGATCTTCCATTAAAGGCATCATGAGCACTACAGTTGACTCAGAACGCTGTTGCAAGACTCTTCAACCGTCCTAAGTTCTCTGCATCAAGACTCTTCTCAGTCCTGGCTCCTCAGTAGGGAAACTACTAGTGGTCAGAACTGCTGAATCCCTTGCTGTCTACTATTTGCTTAGTGAGTCATCAGTAATTATTACTAACCATCAGTTCATTAAGTCTGTAAATATTTTTAGATGTCTATAAGAGAAAGAGAAAGAGAGAGAGAGAGAGAGAGAGAGAGAGAGAGAGAGAGAGAGAGAGAGAGAGAATAATAATAATAATAATTAAATAATCCTACACACTAGAACACCAGGAAAAGAAGGAAACTCAGCAGTCATATTAAAACACAGACAAGTGAAGTGAAAGTGAAAATTATTGATTTTTGAGCACAGTTGCCTCAGTCAAATAAATTAGCAGTCAATAGTTAACCAAGGAATTGGCATCCAACTGTCTTTGTTAAGCATTGGGAGTGAAGGGTAGCCTGTCCTACAGAAGAGTTATTCTAGCAACAGCAGATAAAAAATAATGCTACTTTGCTACATTGCTACATTGCCTTGTAGCAACTTCCTAACATTGTTGACCACATGCACTGTTTCATGGTAAATGTATATCCTACTGGCAGTGGCCTCCTAAACAGGATAATACTCCCAAACACACACAAAAACTGTTCAGTGATGATCTGAGGACATTAGATTGACATGGTCATTGCTGAATGATATATATCTAATGGTATAATAAGCTGAATGGTATATGTCTGATTTACTGACAATAAGCTGAATGGTGTATATCTGATTTACTGACAATAAACTGAATGGTGTTTGTATGATTTACTGACTGTAACGGTGTGGCCTACTCTGAACCCAGGGAGCCACACAGGGTTTGGACCCAAATGCAGTACCCGAAGCTGCCAGTCCCCAAAAACAGGTAGAAAACAAAATGCTCAAAATGGGTAGAAAACAAAAGCTCAAAATGGGTAGAAAGCAAAATGCTCAAAACGGGTAGAAAGCAAAATGCTCAAAAAGGGTAGAAAGCAAAATGCTCAAAACGGGTAGAAAACAAAAATGCTCAAAAAGGGTAGAAAACAAAACGCTCAAAAAGGGGTGAGCGGTTGAGCTGGAACGTTGTAGAAAAAACAAAAGGAACAAAAAAACAAGAAACTCGGAAGGGAGGGTGCAGCGTCAGTCAGCACAACAAGCCGAAGCTCCTGAACTGACGCAACCACAAAGCGAGAGAGACAGGGAGACCCAGAGAGAAAACCCAAGGATCTTTACCGAATTACCGTCTGAGTCAAACAACGACCCAGCAACTCTGACTCGTCTTCTCTGCATTTAAATAAGCCCAAGCACAGGTGAACCAAATCACTGTTGATCACCGTGCCTGATTGGCAGGTCTCCCAACAGCGGTTTGGCTCCCCCTAGTGCCCCGTCGGGGTAGGGCTCTTACACTGACAATGCGCTGACTGGTGTTTGTATGATGTTCTGCATGGTATGACTGCAAAGTAATTCTCCACAGAATCCTGCTGCTCCATTCTGAGGCTTAGGGTGATGATTATCCTCTTAATCATCATCCTAACAACATGAAGATGCTGAAGACATTGCTTTCACCGGTCTGTTTAAGTGACAACCCTTGTCATTGTGAAACGCGGCACAGCACAACACAATAAAATTCAACCGCTGCGCTTCACCAATACACACACGTACAGCAGGGGGTAGCTATTGAAAGTGCCCAGGGAGCAGTGATGGAGACGCTATCTTACTCAAGGGTACCTCAGAGCAACCTACTGGGGAGGGAATCGAACCCACAATCTTCCGATTCGGGGCAACTCCCTAACCACTAGGCCATCATTGCCAATTGCATAGCAATTTCTTCCCTCAAAATTAGTCACACTGTATACAGTAACACTGTATCTTATATCCATCAAGCCATAATCCACTCATGTTTGTAAAATTACTTAAACACATAATATCATTCTCCTGTTATGCATCACACATACAGGATATATGATAATGCTGTCTATCACACTCACTTTAATTATTATTTACTGTTTGTAATATGTATATTTTTCTGTATTGGTGCTTTTTTCTATCATCTGTTTATTGCTTACACATCTGTCTGTAATTTATACGTAGTAATGAGCAAACATTCTAATTTCCACCTTTATTTATTTTTTGCTAGGGAATCACCTAGTTGGTGCAAAATTACACTGTAATGTTTGTCAAAGTGTCCTAGAGTAGATAAAATTATAGACATTATTATAGACACAGTTTCAAAATACAAGGTTTAGAGATAAAAGTATTTACAACCATTTAGCCTCACCAGTATAATAATCACTGGCTTTATCATCTGTTATCATCTGCACCTGTTTATTAACTGCTTCATGCATACGATGGCCTAAAATGAAACTGGACTCGGACTGGACTTGAAAATGAGAGCTAAAAAACTGTCCTTCATGAAGCTTAAATTCTTCCTATTAGAAAGTAAAATATGAAGAAAAAACAAGTGGCTCAAACTATTACACAGTATTATATATTGTGATTATTTTGTCTTTTATATAAAGGAATTACCAGCAATCAGAAACAAGTTCATTGTGGCATGTTTGTGGGCAACATCTACTGCATCAGGCACCATAACCTACAATCAGAGATTTTCTGAAGAACAGCCAGTGCTGTATGTACATCAGTACTGTGTCTGACATTAATAACATAATGAACATTTATGTTGTTGCAGTGGAAAATGCTCCTGCAGCGCGCTGTCTTCCCTCCTGTATGGATACTCCCTGATGCTCCAGAGAGTGCCACCAGTGCTGCTTGCATTGATACGACCCCCTGCTGCAAAGATACTGCTCTTATAGTGCAAGACAAGCATGTCTCTCCTGTTGTGGCTTTTCTTTATAAGGAACATCAATGGTATTTTAAATTAGTGACACACTTTGTCAATGAAAAATGTTTTTGTGAGATTTGATGAGATTTGTACATTTTGCCATGCAGATTTTTTCTCATGTCACCAGATCCTCTAAATTAAAAGAATAAAAAAAGAAGCTAAAATAAAAATTTAGCGACTTGCATAGCTTAAGTTGGGTTTAAAAATGTCTATCTCTAATTGAAGGGTGAGTTAGTGATCTTGATTTTATCAACTGTTGGCTCAGAATAATCGTAGATATGAATGATGTGTGTTTAAAATGTATGTAGAAATAATCCCTACCAAATTTACTCCTTTTAAAATAAATTAAATAAATCAGGGACTCCCTGTCTGTCCATCACAGGTCCCACACTGAGAGTCATAGTTATAACCAACATATTAGAAAATAAATGATTAGTTTAACTAAAACCTTTTTAAAAATGCAGAGCCTTGTATATTCAGAGATGACACATGAATTGAACTTTGAAGGAACTTTATCTTTATTAAAAATTTTATACATGAACACAAGATGTGGAATTTGACTAACCAACCCATACCACCCCCCCACCACACACACACACTTTCCCCCATCATCACACATTGAAACAGGCAATAAAAAAGGTACAATTTTGTTCAAATCAAATATGTCCGTTAGCTGTACACATTCTTTTTTAAAAGTGTGACCCTAATTATGACTAATTTCAATTTCAATACACCTGTAGCCTGAATTGACCCAAATGCAAATATTCATATCAATAATTTTGCATCTGATGAATCACACGCCTCATTAAGAACAGTCATAACACATGGAAAAGTAGCAGCATAGACTTTCACTACAAAGATTCAGCTTTCAGTTGATCAGCTCTCCAGTGTATATTTAAGTGAGAAAGTGAAAAAGAAGCTGAATACGCTGGATATTCAGTTGTTTTTACTGGTGGAAACTGCCACAGTTGTCATGCTGCCTGGATGATGTTAATTGGTGTGTATACATGAATTTCAAGCTCACCATTCTCTTAAAGAGCATGTTGTGGATGAATCAGACAGAATGTAATATGAGGCCATATTACTTATATATTACCATTTGAAAGTGAAGGTTTTTAGCTCTTAAACTTGGTTAAGGCCTTCTTAAAATAAGAAGCTGTGGGAAGTGGCTGTCCAGTTGGTGGAAACTTCAAACTGAAGCAATTTAATTTGATTTATTTGCTTAAAAGCACACAAAGCTGTAATCTTGTTGTAAACGTCATTGTTTGGTCATTCATCAACAAGCTCTTCTATCACTGCATTCTTTGTGGTTGCCTCATTGGGTTTAGCTGTGAAATACACAGTGATACATGTTTCAACTGAACATTTAATAATTTGATTCAGTTCCAGGCTAATAAGAGCCTGTGATAGTGATGATAAAAATGTGTTTATTATAAGAGACACAGAAAGGCTCACCTGGAGCTCTGTAACATTTCACCCCCAGAATGATGGACACCAGCAGATATGGAGACACTGCCATTAAACTACTGAGCAGTCTGAGCACTGAGAATGAAGATCCTGTGTGTGAAACACACACCCACACACACACACGCACACGCACACGCACACACACACACACACACACAAATTTAATTCTCAAACATGCAACCAAACCTGTAGAAAGATATCACATGTGCATTCTCTACACTCTGTAAATGCTACACCATAAAGGATGGATGTAGCACTACATTAATGTAAAATATTTCCAGAAAAATTGTTTACATTGAAAAGTGTTGCATTCTGAACAATTACCAGGAAATTACTGAAGACGTACAATAAATTCTTCATAGTGTATCATAATCTCTTTCTCTCAAACACACTATCAAACTCACATGCTATCAACTTTGTCTCATCTCTCTCTCACACACAGTAACAGCTTCACACATTTTAGTTTTTTAACTTTCAGCTACTTGTTTCTTTAAGTGCCTTGAATCGATGTACAAAGAAGAGTATGATTCTTTCTTGAATAGATGACTAGATTTTTGTTAAAGTTAAGGACCCAACCAAAAAAAGCAAATGACTTTACATGTAAACAAAATACCTGCTGGGGTCTTGATTGGATGACATTTCACTGATGTGGTGTTAGAAACCCCATTAACTGCAGTGCAGGTCAGATTAACAGTCCCATCTGCTGGTGGAACAGAAAAGTTCAACCAAGCTCCGCTCCCGGTCTGAAAGCCACTCCATGTGTAGGACACACTCTGGTCTCCACGCACTCGACAAAGAAGATAAACTTCACAGCTGTTTGTAGACTCTCTCCAGGTCTGACTGCTCTCAATATCAATCTTAAGCACATCTGTAAAGGGAAGCAGAATCGAAGCATTTAAAACTACACAATCGCTCCCTGTGTAGTTCTGTTCTGGTCACACTTTATAATACTGTTTAATAGATAATCTTACTATCCAGGTAGAAGTGCTTCATTGACACACATATCACTGCTATTAACAACCAAGGTGCTCTGGATTGTTACTCAGTATGTGTGAGTGATCTAATAATCAGTTCATTACTAATTAAACAAGAATAATTAAATCTTCAGTATAGTGCATTTATTGTAATATCTAATGATGTTTTACTGATCAAACAGCACTAACTGGCATGAATGGAACCTAATGTTAGCAAGTTGTTTCAAGGTGAACAGCTGTGGTTGACAGAAATGGTAGAAAGGTTAGCAGAGTAATTCTGTAAAGTTGTGGCTGACACAGAACACCATTATCTGCCACTTGTCCCAAACGGGGTCACGGGGGAGTGCTGGTGTCCAACCCAGTGCACACAGGGCGAGGACGGGGGACGCACCCTGGACAGGTCGCCAGCCTGGACACCCTGGACAGGTCGCCATCGCAGGGAGGAGCAGGACGGGGACGGCACTTTGCTCAAGGGCACCTCAGGGCAACCCGTTGGGAAGGGGTTCGAACCCCCGATCCTCTGGCCAACACCCTAACCACTAGGCCACCACTGCCCCAACACAGAACACGATGGCGCACAAATAGCAACACTGGGGGAGGAGCTAATAGTGAGACCCTACGAAACCAGAGGCTGCTAAACTCAAAGAGCTCAGACAGTAGACTTGGTTGAATAACCAAATGGTTGAACAACCATAGGGGCAAAGATAGGCAAAAAGTAGACCAAAAAAAAAAAAAAACAACTGGGAAGAAGGACAGACTGCTGGGTTGTACAGTGAGCTGGGAAAAACTTCACTCAACATAAATAAGGGAGAGGACTTTAAACCCCTAATGGGCTTTGTGAGTGGAACATTAGAGCGGTTGTTTAGCACCAGCAAAACACAACCAGAAAGTTCTCAAGGGCCAAGTGCTGATACAGGGATTGATAGCTTATACTAAATTACTAGATAATATCAAGTCATGTAGGTTTTTATTGTCATTTCGATCATATACACAGTACATAGTGAAACAAAATAACGTTTCTCCAGGACTCTGCTGCTATATCCAACAGCAACAATGTCAGGGAACAACCCAGCAATGACTAGTGAGGTCGTGGGCCTTACAAAGACAGATGACAGTTTCACAAAATATCAAACATAATCTTACTTGCCCATGTCTTGAACAGTAATTAAATAAATATAAAACCCTGATTGTGGCTTACAGTTTATACTGAAAAGATGAAGCTTTATGAAATACTCACCATAAACTGTCAGATTGATCATCTTTGTTGGTAGTTGCCCTCCAGTGTTATCAGCAGTAATGGAGTACAGTCCAGAGTCTTTGAGCTGAAGATCTCTCACTTCTACACTAAGATCATCTCTGTTCACCTTTAACCTTCCGCTGAACTGCAGCTCATCAGTAATTGTAATATTTCTATTTTTATATAATGCAAATGGTTTCTGTTCATATTTCCACTGTGCGAATGTGACAGATCCACTTGGATATCTGAGTGGTAAAATGAAGGAACTCCCTGCAGCTCTGTGCTCTGTCACTGAGTTCAGATCAGCCAGAACACACAAACCTGCAGGAAAGAGAGCGTTTAACACACTGAAGACAATACAAACACAATACTTTCGAGGACAGTAATAGACATGCATAAAAATATCCACAAATAGTTTCTTCTTACATTCATTTAAGCATATTGCTCCTGTAGATTAAGACTAAGTTTCATGAACTGTTGTGAACCAACGCACCTGACCGTCTACCTGCCACAGGTGACAGTTTGTGCAAACTTATTGGTGGAGCATTGTTGGTGGAGGAATATAAAAAGCGGCTACACTGAGGTCAGCGCACACTGTGTTTGATGAGCTTCCTTTTTCCTGAGTCACTGCTGTGCTGAGGGGTTTATTTTTATGTGAGTGTACCGGTCTTTTCATGCTTGTTTGAGCTCTCTAGTGATGATTGTCAGTGAGTCAGTCAGTCAGTCATTGTCTGCAGCTTTGTCCCAAACAGGGTCGCGGGGGAGTGCTGGAGTCCAAACCAGCGCACACAGGGCAGAGGACGGGATACACACCCCTGGACAGGTCGCCAGCCCATCGCAGGTAGTGATGATTGGAACTATATAATTCTGAAAGATGAGTTTTATCATGACGCACTAACAGTTAGTGTGCTGTGCTAAGCTATAACAATTCCCTGAAAAAAAATATCTTGATGATCCTGATTTAAAGTATTCTCTCCAGGGTTGCTCACATTTCTTTCTGTTGCAGTTCCTCACTGGTAATGAAACAAACTACCACATTCCTCAAATGTTACCTGCTGGTCCTGTGCTTTCCTTTGGAGAAATAAAATCTTGTGATTGATTTTACTGAGCAGTGTTTGGCTTTTGGAAAATGGACAGGAGGGACGTTTGTGGTCCCACTAAGGTGTCTCTATTTTTCCCATATTTGTTCACAAAACATGAACCTTCATTCAGCTTCCCTTTCACTCTTGCTGGTGTCCATCTGAAACTGATCACTCCTGTCACACTTGTCCACCCAGTTTTGTGTAGAGAACGTTTTTAACGTTAAGTTAACCTCCACATAATTACATGAGCGGAAGGTAGTCCATATGTGATACCAATCTGTTTAACATCTTATAGTGTGCCATTTTCCACAACCTACTGAAGAATGAACAATTTATGAATAGCTATTTTAAAATAAGCGAAACACAGATTTGCATTTGAATTACAGGACTAGACTGAAAATGCAACATGCATAAGGAAGTCCTGTTTTAATCATAATCACTTAAAAACTACAACTGCAGAAGTAATGTGTTCAATACATACCGTAACAGAGCCCGAGCAGCACTGTTCCAGACTGTAAAACATGACATTCCCAAAAGGTTCTCATTTCATCCGTTTGTGGCGGTGGACGTTTCCTTTGCTGTAGTCTGTCTGAGACGGCAGGCTCAACACAAAGGAAAGAAACACTTCCTCATACACTGCGTGCTCACACACAAAAAATTCAATAAATAGTAACTGAAATATTGATCAGTTCTACATGGTTAAATATTTTGTATTAATACAATTATTGATAAAAAATAAAATAAATAGGAAATGACAACAAAATACCCTCAAAAAACCATTTCATCTTTCACTCTAAAAGGGGCAGTGGTGGCCTCGTTGTGAGGGCGTTGCCCCTCCATCGAAAGATTGAGGGTTCAATTCCCTCACCAGTAGGTTGCCTTGAGGTACCCTTGAGCAAGGTATCGTCCCCATCACTGCTCCCTGGGCACTTTCAATAGCTGCCCACTGCTGTATAGGTTAAATGCAGCAGTGGGCAGAGGGCAACCCACTGGGGAGGGGATCAAACCCACAATCTTCCACCCCAGGGGCCAACTCCCTAACCACTAGGCCACCGCTGCCCATGGTTCTAGTAAAGGGACTACGCTCCAGCATTCAAAACATTTTTGGACCTTTTCTTGTTGCAGAATGACCCACCACAGTGCACAAAGCAAGGTCATAAAGAAATGGTCAGTTTGGTGTGGAGGAACCTGACAAGCCCAAACAGAGCCCTGACTTCCAATCCATCAAATACCTTTGGGATGAACAAGAATGAAGATTGTGAGCCAGGTCTCCTCATCATCAGTGTCTGACCTCACCAGTGCTGCTCTGGATGAATGGGCAAAAAAAGTTCCAGCTTTTCATATAGACGGTGGTGCTTGGAACTTTGGAAACTCTTTATTTCTGTATTAAAATTACTTAAAACATCATCAGAGCACACAAGAGCAAAAAGTAGACAAAAGGTAATCATCAAACAAATGAAGCAAAAATTGTATTCATGGTCATTTATTTACTGAAAAAAATTGATCCAGTATTACATAACTGAGAGTGGGGGCTGCAAACCTGTTTTTGTACCCAGTTTAACCGGAAGCTTTTTAAAGTGCCCGGGGAGCAGCAAGGCAACCTGCTATATGGGTTTCAAACCACCACCACGTCATAAGACATTCCTGTGCTTTAAACACTTTAAACTCATCTCAGTGTGCGTGTGCGTTTATAGTATACAGTACAATAAGAGGCGTATGGCGTTCCCCCTGATTATCGCGACTCTTTAGTCTCTCTAAAGCTACAGGCTCCCCCTAGTGGCGAGAGCGAGTTCTTACAGTTTTAAACAGTGAAAGTGTGAAGTGTGCATTCAAAACGTGAGGTTCTAAAAAATACAAAATCAGTGTCTACACCACTGCATCCTGCAGAAACAGATATACTTTATTTTTAACGTGAAATAATTACATTTATTTCCTTTACTTTTGTGTGAACATAATGTTTGTCAGTAAACATAATCTGTAACTAAGACGCCACAATTTTAGTGTCTGTTTTTTTGTTTGTTTGTTTGTTTTCTGTGTACTTCTCAGGCTGGAGATGATTCTGACACTTTAGATTAAACCACCAATTTTTAAAGCTTCTTAAAGCTGCTCCTGTTTAGGGGTCACCACAGGGATCATCTGCTTCCTTTTCTTTCTGTCCTCTGCAATTTGCTCCTTCAAACCAACCACCTGCATGTCCTCTCTCACCACGTCCATAAACCTCCTCTTTGACAGAAATATAAATGCTTTGTTACTTCAGTAGAGTTAAGTAGAGACAATCTGAGCAAGGTACCGTTCACCAGCACTGCTCACAGCCATTGCAGGCCATTGGTCCTGGTGTGTTTGTTTAAATGCAGAGGACAAATTTACTGCTTACAGTTGTTCATGTAACAAAATATAGGCAACAGCAAAGATATAGGAAAGTATGATTTATTAAACATGAATACATAAATATAAAAATAATATAAATGTATGCAAATGTATTTATGAAAAAGGGGAAGAACAGATATTGCGCAATATTTACAAAGATTTAAAAAATGATAATACAATTATAATATAATGAGTGTAAAGGCTCAGTGCTGAAGTGTATTACTACCACAGGAATTTATTTACTGATTCAACAATTACTGCCAGATAGAAAGAAGAAAATAACCTGCTGGATGTTTTATTTGAGGGAGTTCAGGCAAGTCAGCAAAGTTTATTTTCCTGAAACTAAAGTTTCAACACTCAGCAACAAACTGCAGGTTCTTCCACTGTTTATATTCAATCCAGCTCATCAGGTTTAGCTGTGAAAACACAGTGATGATCATTTCAGATTAACCAGATTTTATGACACACATTCATATATGAGGAGAAAAGACCAAACATATTTATTTATATCACATATTGTATATATAAAGAGCAATCTAAAGTAATTCACAATAAAATTGTTAAATGTTCTCACTTTGAGCTCTGTGACATTTCACGCCCAGCATGATGGACACCAGCAGATATGGAGACACTGCCATTAAACTACTGAGCAGCCTGAACACTGAAAACTGAGCTCCTTATTATCACACACACACACACACACACACGCGCACACACACACACACATACACACACACACACACACACACACACACACACACACACACATACACACACACATACATTACCATAGTGTTGCAATTATGTGCTAAATGACAATATACACTATTGTAAAAGTAGTTATTTGTATTTTATGAAGATAAAAAGAAAACCTCTGACGGAGATCCAGCTCTTTGGTGACTCTCCTCTCTCTGGGTGTTTACAGTGGTAGAGACCTTCATCTGACTCTGAGACAGTACGGATGATCATCTCTCCTGTAGTCTGGGTCTGGAGTAATGATCCATCTTTATAGAAATCAGCTGTGAGGTTTGAGGGCTTTGGGTGGCAATATAAACACCTCAGAGTCAGAGGATCTCCCTCAGTCACAGGATGGACAGGACTCTCCAGAATCACAGAACCACCTACAGGAAAGAGAAAGACCAATTAATACTAAATTTCTTTCAGCAGCTTTAAAATGTAGATATGTGTGTGTAAGTTTGGTATGGATACAATTTCTCATGATCACTTGCTTGATCAAGGTTTCAGTAAAGACAAATGATTCTAAAATTTTAAAAATACATTTGTTAGTTATTTTAAAATAATTCTCTCTAGTTGTGTATATCGGTGATAATATTAGTGTAGACTCACTATGTACTGTGATGTTGACTGGACTGCTGCTCCCTCCAGATTCAGACTCACACCAGTACACTCCAGTGTGGGACGTGAAGAGGGAGCTGATGTTGCATGTAGATCCTGTAACTGATCTCCAGCCTGATGAACAATCTGACACCTTCTCACTGTGTGTGTATCGTCTCACTCTCCATCCAGTAGAGTCTCTCTGTCCCTCACAGATCAGTGAGAGAGAGTCACCATTAAAGTGTTGAGTTCTGCTGGGACTGATGATCAGAGATACTGGAGAAGATGCTCCTGAAAAACAGACCAAAGATATTCTTTGTTTTTCACTGTTTACAGATAATACTAATGAAAATTACAGCTTTCAGCACTAACAGGATGAAAGAGCCACAAAGTCGAAAAGCTGTTTGCTTGAACCACAGAATCAGGTGTATTTAAAAAACATACAGACATCAGAAACATTTTAGGAAATTAAATCTTATTATGATTTAAGGCGACAAGAGCTTATTATAATCAGATTTAGTTTGATTTTATTTGAACTATTCTTTCTGAACGGTTCACATGATGTAAATAACAGGAGATGGGTTCAGTTAGTGCGGGTAAAAGGAGCAAATAAAAAGGAAGGAATAATTGAATCAACATTAAACAAATGATCTCTTTGATCTAAGGAGTCCAATGAAAAGAGAAAAACTATTTTCAGTAAAAACACAGAGTGGCTTCCACAAAATCAACAGTTTCATCTTGACGTTCAGTCAAACAAGAACATCCTGATGATGAGAGATAAACACACATAGAGGGAGAGAGAGAGATAGAGAGAGAGAGAGAGAGAGAGAGAGAGAGAGAGAGAGAGAATTTAAACAATTGCAGCATCAGGGCGCATATTTATGTAAATTAATTTAAATGTTATATTATATTGAAAAATCTTGTCATTGCGAGGTCACAGCACAGCGAACCACAACAAAATTGGACCTCTGCATTTAACACATGCACTCAAACACCACGCAGGTGAAAGTGCCCAGGGAGCAGTGACAGTACCTTGCTCAAGGGTACCTCAGGGCAACCTATCGGTAAGTGGTTTGAACCCACAATCTGCCGATCCTGCGGCCAACTGCCTTACCACTAGGCCACCGCTGCTTATATTGTTTTTATAAGACAAGGTCGAATAAATGTGTGTGTGTGTCTGTGAGCGAGAGAGAGAGAGAGAGAGAGAGAGAGAGAGAATCACCTGGTTCATGCTTGATTTAAAAATATTATTTGCTGTCTTTTTAGTATTTAAAAATTTTTTGGATAGTTTTAAACTAAGAGTGACTTTATTTGCTGCTTTGATTATCTGGGACAGTGAAGTGTTTAGTGTATCAGCGCCCCTGAAGAGGTTAGTATTTGCTGTAATTTTGTCAAATTAACATGTTGTTTGTGTTCTAAAGCAACATCGAACAAAAGATCTGTTTTAATCTATTTTTAGTTACATTTAGCTTAATGTTAGTTGGTGCTAAGCTATTTCAGTGCTCTAAAGTTGTTTGCTAAAAACACAAATCTTTTTTTTACATTTTCTTAAAAACTTTTTTTCTTTGTTTTATTATCAGATCTTACACTGATTGAGATTTTCAGTAAATCAGTTCAAGTGTCTGATGATGTTTTTTGTGATCAGAAATGTCCACACTGTGAATAGATGCAGGTTTAATGACATAAACAACATAATATAACATGTTACTGCAGCTCTCTGCTGTTTTACAGCATCATATTAAACACCAGAACATCTTCTACTCACCAGTAACCGTTACCCAGAGTGCATCACTGTAGTGTGTGTAGTAGACTGGGTTTCCTCTCCCAGCTCTGCACCAGTACTGGCCTCCATCAGAGACACTCACTGAGCTGATGGTGTAGGAGTGTGTGTCAGTGCTGTTCTCATTCTCAGGGTTCTGTGTGTGTTTGGACCAGTAGAACCTCCATCCAGCAGACTGGTCCAGCTTACAGTACAGAGTCACTGGGATTCCTATCAGAGCAGCTCCTTTATGGGTTGATGTGAGTTCAGGTTGAGGTTTTTCTGCAGTTGAAGGTTAAACACACAGTTCAGATCACACACACACACACACACACACACACACACACACACACACACACACACACACACACACACACACACACACACACACACACACACACACACACAGTCCAACCTGACAGTCTCAGAATGAAAGTGTGTAAAGTGTCTGCTGGAGATCTCAGGTGTTGTGAAGTGATTGTGAGATCAAGACTTTGTGTGAAACTGGTTACGTGTTGTTGTTGTTGTTGTTGTAAAAGCTTGTTTATATGAGGTGCGACTAGCAGTCACTTTTCCTGTAAACATCTTGTTCATGATTTTACAGCCGAGGAAGGAGAATCGATTAAATTTAAACTGATTAAACTGATTTGATTCCCCTCACCAGTAGGTTGTGTGAAACATCACTATTGTCACGGTGGCGGGGAGCGGGAAGGACATCATTGCTGAGCCACAGATTCCTGAAGTACTTTTATTTAACAGAAATATGAAACGCAACTGGAATACATCAGAAACAAAACCACCCATAACGATAACTGAAGTTTAAGTGAATGAACTGCGCTCTGTTCTGACTCATTGAGGCTTAAGTAGTGAGCCTCAATGTAGCACACCTGTGTCATATGAGCTCAGGTGTGCTCCGTCAGAACAGAGTGCCCTCTACCGAGAACAAAACAAAAGCAGAACACTGAAAGTCCTGACAACTATTATCTACAGAAGACCAAACACAACCTGCTGCAGTGACTTACTAACTTATTACTGCCAGCAGTGTTTCTACATAAGATCACTGATTAAAACAATAACCCATCCATGCTGTTTGATTTCTTATTTTAGTAAAAACAAACTGAAGGTGTCCCTTTCTTGACTGCCACTGAAAGTCTAGTGGGACAATGTGTGGAAAATTAATAATTGAATTGAATAATTGAATTGAATAATTTTATAAAGTGTAGAGTTGAGTTTCCAGTATTTAGTACCCCCGGGTCACCGCTGATCCGAGGGTAGGTTTTTTGCCTGTATCTCCCAAGTGGTGAGGACTTTTATTTGATGCTTTAGGTGTTCCACAAGGAACCATTTTCAAGGAAATTCATTAATTTTGTTATCACATCAGTTATCACATTAATGTATATGGTACTGCAAGCCAGGAAAGAAATAAGGGTGAATCTCAATACTTGTCGAATACCTGTCCTTTGTTATATAGCAGCACATGCACACAGTCTTGTACTCTTTTTAACATCTTGCACATATATAACTATAACAACTTCTTACTTCTAACTAATACACTTAAATTGGCTAGCATTGCAATTTACACAATAGGGTAACCAGAAAATTTAAATTTTACATTTTTTTCAAAATGAACACCCAATTTTACCAAAAGTAATTGAAGTGGTATGCCATACTGAAGATGTTCACTTAAATAGGGTAATTGTTTGCTCTAATACATTTACATTATTTAGCAGACACTCTTATCTAGAGTGACTGCCATGTCCTAATGAAAGGACATGTTTATTACAGTAACATTTTACCAGAGAAGCTCAATCAGAGCAGTTATATCACAGTTCTCTGCTCCCCTGTGCTCCATAAACATCTGACCATCTGATACAGACACTGCAGTAGTGCATGTAGTACAGCATCAACAGAGATGACACTGTAATCACACACACACACACACACAAATCTAGATTAGTAGAAATGACAGTAATGAACTCACCCTTTACAGTGAGTGTAACAGTGTTACTGGACTGTGATGATGTTGGTCTGTTTCGTCTCTCTCCTCTACACTGATACTGATCTCCATTAATCACAGAAGCTCCTCTGATGGTGAGAGTGTCTCTGTTTACAGTGTGATACTCAGACTGAGACACTGGAGTCCATCCTCTCTGTTTATTCTGTTTCTCCCACTGAATTGTCCATCCATCCTGAGTGTTAATGTCACACTTCAGAGTGACGGACTCTCCAGTGAACACAATTCCCTCTGGTTCAACTCTCAGGGTAGTTTTAGGTAATTCTGTAGGAAGGAAAGAAGTGAGAGAAACCTGATGCAGTAAAGTGATTATTGATCCTGTACTGAAGTTTTGTAACACATAACAGTGTAAACTCCTCTGATCACATTACAGACACTGATTTAGTAAGAACTGAGTTACTGTAGTGTCTGTTTGGAGATCTGGGAGTGAACAGTGCAGAGTACACAGAACACATTCAGTAACAAGTGATACATTTCAGAGCATTGATAGGAACCAGCCAGGAGGGGCTGAAATACCAGACTCAAATAAAACAGGAGGATGTGGCCAAAAATATCAAGATCAGGGAGATTTCTTCAAGAGAACAAACACAAACAGCTAGCAGCAGTGAAAGAGAGAGAAAGAGTGTAATTATTAGATGAACAGACTGTTGAACATTATAAACTCAACCTGCAGCAAAACAAACATCAAACCACTTCAGATCTTCACCCAGTTTTAATTATAAATAAACACCATCTTTAAGAAGCTAAAGCAGGATGTGAGTATGCAGTAAACATTAAATTGAAATCATTTAATAAAATGTTTCTGTAGCTTCTGAGCAGCAGTGCTGTCAGTCAGTTCCTGCTGAGAATGAAGAACAAAACAGCAGTGAGGAGGTCAGAACTGCTGAGGACTCAGGAGAAGATATCAGAGTAAACAGGATTATATATGAATTCCATCCATCCATTTTCTGCTGCTTGTCCCAAACAGGGTCGCGGGGGAGTGCTGGAGTCCAACCCAGCGCACACAGGGCGAAGGACAGGGGACGCACCCTGGACAGGTCGCCAGCCCATCGCAGGGAGGAGCGGGACGGGGACGGCACCTTGCTCAAGGGCACCTCAGGGCAACCTATTGGGAAGGGGTTCGAACCCCCGATCCTCTGGCCAACGCCCTAACCACTAGGCCACCACTGGCCCAGATTATATATGAATTAAAGATATTTAATGATACCAGAAAACACACACACACACACACACACACACATACATGCACAAACACATACACGCACACACATGCACAAACACACACACACACTCATGCACACACACACACACACACACACACACACACACACACACACACACACTGCTTACACATCTGTGTTTTTAATTAATGTTCTATCACTGGCAGCTCAAGAAGCACACAGAAACACAACCTGCTGCAGTGACTTACTAACTTATTACTGCCAGCAGTGTTTCTACATACGATCACTGATTAAAACAATAACCCATCCATGCTGTTTGATTTCTTATTCTAGTAAAATAAACTGATGGCGTCTCTTTCTAGACTGACACTGAAAGAGACTCTGGTTCTACAGTCAGTGAAGCTCTGAGCAGATCTACAGAAAGAAGAACAGCAGTGCAGATGAAGAGCTTTTACAGTCACTTCCATTAATGATCACACAAACTAAACATCTGTTCACATCTGTACTGATGTGATACTGAGGTGAATGAACACTGAAGAGATGATCACACTCACCTGATACAGTCAGTGGAACAGCAGCACTGGTGTGTGTGCAGCGTGAACTTCCTGTCACTGTTCCTGTGCAGGTGTATTTACCACTGTGAGAGATCTGAACAGAACTGATTATATAATCCTGTTCATCACTGACAGAACTGGATGATCCCTCCTTAAACCAGCTGTAGCTCCACTCAGTGTCTTCTATTCTCTGTATCTCACAGCTGAGAGTGACGGTCTCTCCTCTGAATGCATGTTCAGGTTTTATCTTCACTACAGGTGTTGGTCTCTCTGTTAAAAGAAGAAAAGCTTTTAGTTGTTGTTTTCTGTGTGTGTGTGTGTGTGTGTGCGTGTGTGTGTGATTTTTTCTCAGTTGTTATTAATTCTGTCACTGATATACAAGTGAAGTGTAAGAATGTGTAGGAAAGGAGTGAAGCTCATCTTTTATTGATTCCATCAGTTGAACATTGAGTAGCTGATCTTCATATATGAACTACACTGATCTTATAATGTTATGACTGTGCTGACACTTGTGATTAGGCTTCACATGATCACTGGTTAAGTGTATGGTTTAAATATCATACATGCAGATCTGCATGAATGAATATGAAATGATCTGGTGTTTTTAATATTTCACTTTTAATTGTTGATTAAAACGATGAGGTGTCCATGTTTGTATAGTTTAAGCAAAAATTGACATTAGAAGCAACACCAACAGCTACAGAAACAAAACACAAACACATATTGCTGCATAAACACATACGATTATCTACTTCAACCAAAACCCAAAGCCAGAGGATCATTTAAATCAGTTAAATCAGCTGTTCTGTGCACAACTGTACTTAAACAAGGTGTGACTCTTTATATAAAATGTTTAATTACAGTGTAAATACTTCTAAACAAGCTGCTCATACTGGATTACTCATGAGACTCAAGTATCTAAACATTAATGACATTCAGTTTCATCTCTATTCCTTCATTTCTACACCTTCATCTCTACACTTTCAACTCTACACCTTCACACAGTTTAAGTTTATTTCTCCATTTGCAATGTATTACTTTTATAGAAGCTGCACCAACACCTCTCACAGAGAGTCTCTCATAATAAGAGATTCTGTTCTAAACTTTAAAACCTTTGTGCAATCATGTTAACACCTTATTTTCAATTGACCTTTGATTAATTTTAATTACATTTTAATTTGTTTTAAGTTGATTAAAACAATGAAACAGCCATGCTTCATAAAAGTAACCAATAAAATAAAAGCTAAAAGTGAAATGAAAAGAAACTGCAGCTACAGATGAAAAAACACAACCTGCTACACAAACTTCACTTTAAACTTTGATGTCTTTATCTCAGCCTATGTTTGTATTGTCCTTTGTTTAGTGTATAGTTTTGTATTTTTGTAGATTATCTGAGTTTTGTTTTATATACTGCATCATTATTGTATTTATATAGTTACTATAATACAGTTGAGGCCAAAATTATTAGCCCCACTTATGAAATTAGACAACACTCTTGATTTCTCCATGGAAATGACCATTAACAACAAGTGTTTGTTATTTTGGAAACAAATACACTATAAAAAGTAATGTCCACTAAGTTTAATTAGGATATTTTATTGATACACCGAGTTGAAACAAGAAAGGGCAAAAATGAGACATCCAAAATTCTTAGCCCCCTGGCCATTAATGAGCCACAACTGACAACAATCTCTTAGAGTAGTTCTTTACTAGGTTGGCACAGGTCTCCTGAGGGATTTTGGCCCATTCTTCCGTTGCAAATTGTTCTAGCTGGTCCAAATTGCATGGTTTCCGAGCATGGACATTCACTTTGAGCACCCGCCACAGATTCCCAATAGAACTGAGGTCTGGGCTCTGTGCGGGCAAATCCAGGATCTTGGTTTTGGTATCATTGAGGAACTGTTGGACTAATTTCGATGTATGCTTTGGGTCATTGTCTTGTTGGAAGACCCAGTGATGACCTAATGCTAGACTATGAGCAGATTTCTGCATATTCTCCCTCAAAATGTCAACATATTTTTCTTTTTTCATGATGCCATGCACCCAAACAAGGCTCCCTTTGCCTGAGGCTGCAGAACTGCTCCACAGCATGATGCTCCCACCACATTTAACTGTGGGAACTGTGTTCCTAGGGTTGAAGGCCTCTCCCTTTCTTCGCCAAACATAAGCAACATCTATGTGCCAAACAGTTCCAGTGTAGTCTCATCAGACCAAAGCACAGACTTCCAAAACTCGTCATTACCTTTCAAATGTTCACGGGCAAACCTCATTTGGGCTGTGATGTGCTGATCCTTGAGTAAAGGGGTTCTTCTGGGACGATGGCCAATGAAGCCTGCCATGATGAAGAGTCCTCACAACTGTGTTCCTTGAAACATCAACTCCAGAAGAGGCCAGGTCAGCAACAATCATCTTGGCAGATGTCCGAGGCTCCTTGCTAACATCTCTGACTATTTTCCTCTCCAGAGTTTTTGAAATCTTGCACTTACAGCCACGGCTGGGTTTGTTTCTTACTGAATTCATCTCCTTGTACTTTGCAATGATGCAACGTACAGCAGTGTAAGTTGGAGATGGCAGTGTAGCCTTCCCCCTTATCATGAGCCTCTACTATCTTCTTTCTAAGCTCCAGACTGATTTCCTTTGTCTTTGGCATAGTGAGTAACAGTTCCTCTCATGCGTTCAAGTGCCCTGTTCCTTGAAGTGTTTTGATGCTGATTGAATGTCGTTAGGAAGGCAATTGACTGCACAGTTGTGGTTTCAAAGCTGATTGGTTAATTACTGTAGGTGTGTTTTGAAAGCAAAAATTCACATGGGGCTAATATTTTTGACCACCCCATGCTACTAAATAGCATTGGCGAATGTTTGCTTATATCAAGTTTCATCAATGCTGCAAACATTGGAAAGAAGTTTAGAAAAATGTTCCATAATTCCTGGGGGGCTAATAATTTTGGCTTCAACTGAAATTTCCTGTTTTTTTTTTTTTTTTTAATTAAATTTGCTGGAATAAATAAAGTGACAATCATCCATCATCATCTAGTCATTTATGTTAATAAAACACAAACCACACATTTGTTCACATCTGTACTGATGTGACACTGAGCTGAATGAACACTGAAGAGATGATCACACTCACCTGATACAGTCAGTGGAACAGTAGCACTGGTGTGTGTGTAACGTGAACTTCCTGTCACTGTTCCTCTGCAGGTGTATTTACCACTGTCAGAGATCTGAACAGAACTGATTATATAATCCTGTTTATCACTGACAGAACTGGATGATCCCTCCTTAAACCAGCTGTAGCTCCACTCAATGCCTTCTATTCTCTGTAGCTCACAGCTGAGAGTGACGGTCTCTCCTCTGAATGGATGTTCAGGTTTTATCTTCACTACAGGTGTTGGTCTCTCTGTTAAAAGAAGTAAATTTTAGTTGTTGTTTTGTGAAAATCTGTGATGAGACGTGATTGGACGGGTCTGGGACAAACTGGCTAATGATGATCCACAGATGCATTTCACTGAGAACATTCACCACTGAAACTCTTTTCAGAGTTCAATTCATACAGATTTCCCTTTTCCCTTCTGTTCTACTTTCTCTCTCACTTTCTCTCTCGCTTTCTCTCTCTCTCTCTCTCTCTCTCTCTCTCTCTCTCTCTCTCTCTCTCTCTCTCTCTCTCTCTCTCTCTCTTTCTCTCTCTCAAAGCTCATAGCTCCTGTAATAACATGCAGACACACACACACACACAACATTGGTATCAATAATAATGTTTAGTATAAATGATAGTAAAGCACTGAAATGTCTATCCATCCTATCATTCTCACACTTCAGAGTGACTGACTCTCCAGTGAACGCAGTTCTCCCTGGTTCTGCTCTCAGTGTAGGTTTGGGAGGATCTACATAAAGACGGTAGAGACGGTTAATATTTAGGACATTTAAAGTTTTCATTAATGAACACAGACATTAATCATCTGTTTACACGTCATAACTTATGTTGATTTTTACCTCTAAAATATTAAAATCATTAATAAACAGTTTTGTACTTTAGCGTATTCATCTATTAAAAGTATGTTTTCACTACAGGATGTGTTTTTATTTTCACTTAACAAATTCAGAAACACATCATCCACTCCAATGTCTTTATTCAACCACAACACTTTCATTACTGAGTTGCTTTGCTCAAAATCAGTGACATTAATGAAGAGAAATTATCTCCTGTCTCTTACAAAAGGAAGTTCCAATATCACTATTACTAAAGAAACATGATCAGGATTCATAGAACAGATCAGATGTTCTGTGCAGAACTGTGACTGATAGTTTGACTCTGATAACGGAAGATGGGAGTAAGTTCCAGTGTAAGTTCTTCTTATCACTTAACAGATACTGATTTATTAAGAGTTTGTTTACTTTTGTTACTCACATCACTAAAATATACTGACATTAATGAATTTAAATGACATGCACAACAACTCTGAGGGTAAATGTGAGCAGAGCAGCATGAGACTGAACAACAACCTTTCAGTGTCTCCTAAACTGCTGCACATCTCTTCAGATTTAAACACTAACTTAAAAATAATGAGATGTCAGAATTTCCCCCCATTTGTAATGTATTACCTTTTTAAAAGAGATGCCTACACCTCTGACGCAGTGTCTTCTAAAATGAAAAATTATGCAAAAGACTTTTTGTGTAAATATCTTAGCACTTTATTTACATTTACGGAATTTAGCAGACACTCTCATCCAACCCAGCCACTGAGGATGCACAAGCAGTGTATTTCTTTGTGCGGTCCCAAGCCGGGTAAATGGGAGGAGTCGTCAGAAAAGACATCAGTGTAAAACTTTACCAAATCAATATGCGGACAACGATACAGAATTCCATACCCGATCGGTCGTGGCCCGGGTTAACAGCGACCGCCATCAGTGCTGTTAGCCTACAGGGTGCTGGTGGAAATTGGACTACTATTGGCCAAAAAAGAAAAAGAAGAGGAGGAACGCATGTCCAGAGGGAGAAGGAGAGAAAGAAGGAGAGGAGAGTGGAAGTGAGGGTAGGGACTTTGAATGCTGGCAGCATTACTGGTAAAGGTAGAGAATTAGCTGATTTGATGGAGAGAGGGAAGGTTGACATTTTGTGTGTGCAAGAGACTAGATGGAAGGGTAGTAAGGCCAGGTATGTTGGAGGAGGGTTTAAACTGTTCTACCATGGGGTGGATAGAAGGAGGAATGGAGTAGGTGTTATCTGAAGGAAGAGTATGTGGAGAGTGTTTGGAAGTGAGGGTGATGAGTTTTGAAGCTGGAAGTTGAAGGAATGATAATGAATGTTGTTAGTGCTTATGCTCCACAAGTTGGTTTTAAGATGGAAGAGAGGAGCAGGGTAAGGTTAGATGAAGTCATAGAGAGTGTCCCCAGGGGAGAGAGAGTGATGATTTGTGCAGATTTTAATGGTCATGTTGGTGAAGGGAACAGAGGTGATGAGGAGGTGATGGGTAGGCATGGTGTCAGGAGAGAGGAATTCTGAGTCAGATGGTTGTAGATTTTGCAAAAAGGATGGAAATGGCTGTGTTGTAATACTTATTTGGAGGAGCACAGGGTGACGTATGGGGAGTGGAGGAAGATGCTCACAGGTGGATTATATTCTTTGGGAGGTCAGTCTGAAGAGATCAGAGACTGCAAAGTAGTGACGGGGAGAGTGTCGCTAGAAAGCAGCATATGATGACTGGTGGTCTGTAGGATGACCTTGGGAGGGAGTCAAGAGGGAGAAAGTGAGGGCAGAAGTCGAGGATCAAGTGGTGGAAGCTGGGAGGAGAAGACTGCAGGTGGAGTTCAGGCGAGGAGTTAACACGGGCACTGGGAGGTGTTGACTACCAGTGCTGGGAAACTACTGCAGAAATGATAAGGCAAGTGGCTAGAAATGTACTTGGTGTGACATCTGGAAGGAAGAAAGAGAGAAGAAGGAAACCTGGTGGTGGAACCAAGAAGTCCAGGAGTGTATTCAAAAGAAGAGGGAGGAAAAGAAGACATCGGGACAGTCAGAGAGATGAAGAAAGTAGACAGGTGTAGAAGGAGATGAACCACAGAGGCGAAGAAAGCAGTGGCAAAGGCAAGATAAGGTGTTTGGTGAATTGTATGAGAGGTTGGACAGTAAAGAGGGAGAAAAGGAACTTTACCGATTGGCTAGACAGAGAGACAGATCTGGGAAAGATGTGGAACAAGTCAGGACGATTAAAGATAGAAATGGAAACGTACTCACAGGTGAACAGAGCGTGCTGAGCAGTGGTAGGAATAACTTTTGAGAGGCTGATGAATGAAAATGATAGAGAAGACTGGATGATGTGAGAGAGAGTGAACCAGGAAGTGCAGCAAATAAACAAGATGGAAGTAAGGGCAGCGATGAAGAGGATGAAGAATGGAAAGGCTGTTGGACCGGATGACATACCAGTGGAAGCCTGGAGGTGTTTAGGGGAGATGGCAGTTGTGTTTCTGGCCAGATTGTTTAACACAATCTTGGCAAGTGAGAAGATGCCTGAGAGTGGAGGCGAAGTGTACTGGTACGATCTTCAGAATAAGGAGTGATGCACACGGCTGTAGTAACTATAGAGGAATAAAGTTCAGCCACACCATGAAGTTATGGGAAAGAAGTATTGAAGCTAGGTTAAGAAAAGAGGTGAGGATTAATGAACAGCAGTATGGTTTCTATGCCAGAAAGAGCACCACAGATGCAATGTTTGCTCTGAGGGTGTTGATGGAGAAGTACAGAGAAGGTCAGAAGGAGCTGCATTGTGCCTTTAGGAAAGCATATGACAGGGTGCCTAGAGAGGTTGTGGTTTTTGTATGAGGAAGTCAGGTGTTACAGAGAAGTATGTGAGAGTAGTTCAGGATATGTATGATGGCAGTGTAACAGTGGTGAGATCTGCAGTGGGAGTGACAGATGCATTTAAGGTAGAGGTTGGATTGCATCAAGGATCAGCACTGAGCCCATTTTTGTTTGCAATAGTAATGGATAGGTTGACGGACGAGGTTAGACAGGAGTCTCCGTGGATGATGATGGTTGATGATGATATTGTGATCTGTAGTGAGTAGGGAGCAGCAGGGAAACCTGGAGAGATGAGATATGCTCCAGAGAGAGAGGAATGAAAATTAGTAGAGGCAAAAGACAAGAATACATGGTGCAAATGAAAGGGAGGAAAGTGGAATTGGTTGGATGCAGAGTGGAGGTAACAAAGGTGGAGGTTTAAATACTTGGGATCAGCAGTTCAGAGTAGCGAGTGTGGAAGATGAAGAAGAGAGTGCAGGCAGGTTGGAAAGGGTGGAGAAGAATGACTGGGTGATTTGCTTGAGCAGGCGTGTACCAGCAAGTAAAAAGGAAGGTTTACAGGACAGTAGTGAGACCAGCTATGTTGTATGGGTTGGAGACGGTGGCACTGACAACAAGGCAGGAAGCAGAGCTGGAGGTGTCAGAGTTAAAGATGCTGAGATTTTCGTTGGGTGTGACGAGGATGGACAGGATTAGAAATGAGTATATTGAGGGACTGCTCAGGTTAGGCGTCTTGGAGACAAAGTTAGAAGCAGGTTGCGTTGGTTTGGACATGTACAGAGCAGAGACGAGAATATATTGGAAGGAGGATGTTGAAGATGGAGCTGCCAGGAAAAGAGGAAGAGGAAGACCAAGAGGAGGTTTATGGATGTGGTGAGAGGACATGCAGGAGGTTGGTTTGAAGCAGGAAGATGCTGAGGACAGGAGAAATGGAGACAGTTGATCCGCTGTGGCGACCCCTAAACGAGAGCAGCCGAAAGAAAAAGAAGAAGCAGATACTCTCATCCAGAGCGACTTCCATGTCCTAATGACAGGGACAGTCCCCTTAGACAACTCAGAGTTAAGGGTCTTGCTCAGGGATCCAGTAGTTGTAGTGCTAGAGGTGGGATTTGAACCTGCGACCTCTTGAGCCACAGGTCCATAGGCAAATATCCTACCACCAAACCACCCCGTATTATTTCAACTGGCTTAAAAATAAAATGTTAAATATGTTGATATAAAGAAACATCCATGTTTTAAAAAATTAAAGATATACTTAAATAAGCTAAATGTAACATGAAAACCAACTGTCATGCCCACCACCGTATCCAGGCCAGGGGCTAGGTCCCAGTCCCTGGAATACTGAGCCAGAGCTTCACACACACCCTCACTCATCACCCTTTATCACCTGCACCTGGGTAGTCAAGTATGTAAAGCCTGCCAGCCTGACCCAGCCTTGTCTGCTCACCATATTAGCCTGATTAAGCGCGCCTGAAGTGAACCACGCATCTGTACCTTTAATCCCCTACATAGATGACAGCAACACAGCAGCTAAAGAGAACAAAACAAGCAGCTGCACAAACTTCACTTCACAGCACTTTTATATCTGTCTCCTGCTGTGTAGTGTCTCTTCCTTTTTTACTGTCTAGTTTGTATTGCCTATATATCATAAACTTTTAAATATTAAATATAAATATTATACACTTTTTAAAGACAAATCAGATGTTTCCTGAAATTTCCTTCAGAATAAAAAATTAACGACCATTTGTTACTTTTTTAGAAAAATGTTCCATAATTCCTGGGGGCTAATCATTTTGGCCTCAACTGAAATTTCCTGTTTTTCTTTTTTGTTTTTGGTTATATTTGCTGGAATAAATAAAGTGACAATCATCCATCATCATCTAGTCAATTATTTTAATAAAACACAAACTACACATCTGTTCACATCTGTACTGATGTGATACTGAGCTGAATGAACACTGAAGAGACACTCACCTGATACAGTCAGTGGAACAGGTGTGCTGGTGTGTGTGTAGCGTGACCTTCTCGTCACTGTTACTGTACTGAGTGTATTTTACCACTGTGAGAGTCCTGAACAGAACTGATTATATAATCCTGTTCATCACTGACAGGACTGGAAGGATAATAGTTATGATACCAGTTGTAGCTCCACTCAGTGCCTCCTATTCTCTGTATGTTACAGCTGAGAGTGACGGCCTCTCCTCTGAATGAATGTTCAGGCTTTATGGTCACTACAGCCTGTGGTTTTTCTGTTAAAAGAAGAAGCACATTTTGATACTATTTTCTGTGAGTGTATGAACATTTTCAGTAGCAAAGAAACTTCAGTGTTACACTAGCTAATTAACTGTTCCTGGTACAGATAATGTGTAGAGAGTGAAAGAAGGAGTGAAAGAACATGTGCGTGGTTCTACAGTCAGTGGAGATCTGGACAGATCTACAGAAGAAAGTGAACAGCAGTGATTCTCTGCTGTCTGTCTTTGTCTGCTGGTCTCAGACGGGCTGGAGGAGCTGATTATTGCTGGTGTTTTGTCAGAAAACTCTCAGATTAACACTCTGGATTAATTCATGTGTAAATATTATAATGAAAACTTTTACTGAAACAGAAGAAAACTCATTTTTCTGCAACATAAACACACTGAACCAGAAAACAATCACTGCTTCTATTAGCCTATATTAGTATATAAACTAATTTAGTCTCTCTCATTAAAAACTATTTAAAATCATGTTTTTTTTCACTGGAAAATGAATAAGTTTAATGAATGAAAGTAAAAATAAGTACTCCATGTATTTTGGTGTGTTTACTGATCTAAAAACATAAGTATTATATAGTATCATAAGTAAAATTATTAATATTGATGTTGTTATTATTTTGTTTCTATTATTAGTACTGTTATGGATTGTCTGAACATTGTCTTTAGTGAGGACGTGGTGTGTTTATTGTCCACCATCATTATCAACATTATAAATTGTGGTGAGAGTTAAATCTTCTGGACTGTTCTGGGTGTTTGATAGTTCACTAGTTCAGTGAAACACCACTGGTTCACACAGTGAGGAGGAAACAGGGTTCAGACACTAAAAACTTCCAGTGATTCTCCACACTGGACTCAGGGGAGAGCGGAGTCTCCTGTGGGTACAGGACACGTGAGTGAGACCTGCACTTTCTGATCAACCAGAGTGAAGGAGCCTGGTTTTACTTTGCACCAGAACACACAAGCAGCAGGCCTGCAACATTAATTGTGATTGGCTGGCTTCATTTGGGGACTTTATTTTTCTTTTAAAAACCTTTAAATCCATTATTTAGTCGGTTATTTGTGTTTTGTGATGTTTATACTGGGAATCAAACAAGTCAGAGGTCCTTAACCCATCAGCAGGACTGGTTCCTGCTCCTGTTCCACCTGTGCACCTGTGCAGAGAAGGAACAGGATGAATGCTACCAGAACCCTACAAAGTGACCTTCAGTGGGCCACTGTCGTGAATGTCTCGGACCAATCCTTTGAAACTGACTTCATGACCGGTGGTCTGAGGGCCTGATGTCCTCTAATGGGACCCATGCTCACTGCTCTGCACTGTGGAACTCCAGAATTGACAGATCCGGCACTGGCACCCTGTGATTAGAGCAGGTTAGAAGCCCGTGATGAACAATGCTGCTTGCAACATTGTTCAGCATGAACGGCTTGGTAGTGGACCAGTGTTGGTCTGGGAAGGCATATCCATGTAGAGATGCAAAGACCTGTACAGGTTAAACAATGGAAACCTGACTGCAATTAGTTATTGGGATGAAATCCCCTTGGGCCATTGTTGAACTCACGTCTGGTGCAGTGGTTCTGGTTCCCAAATGGTGCATGATAATGCCCAATCTCATGTGGCAAGAGTATGCAGCATGACTCAAGCACATGGGGGCCATACAAACTAGTACCATTTGGAGTTGCTAAAATGACATTTCAGCAAATTGGACTAGGCTGCTGCATCAGTTTTCCGGTTTAAATTCATTAGTGACTTCGAATTAAGCCATCTGTAGGTTGATCATTTTCATTTCCTCAAGTGATGTGGCCTTTTGTTCCTAACACATTAACCATCCATATCAGTAAGAATATCCAGCATGATTTTTTTTTCCAATTGAGATCTAATATGTTTTCAAAGTGTCTGTAGTCATGATTTTTTACTTTTCCATATCATATCTTATGTTTTATTTTTTTTTCTCTTAAATGTGAAATCAGTAAATAAACAGTTTAAACATTGTGTGTTCTAAATGTTAAAAATATGTTTTCTCTACAGGATGTTTTTTTTATTCATTTCCACTAAAAATTAAAAAACCATCTCACCCACTCTAACTTTTGCTTTGGACCAGAACAGTTTCATTACTGAGAGTTTTGCTACATAATCAGTCCCCAGAGCGAGAGGAGCGATCCTGCCTCACAGGAAGGAGGAACATGTTTCAAATACAGCTCAGTCACTTTGTGTTCATCAAACAGCCACACACACACCAGACTGGTTCACTCCAGTTTCACTGAGAACTTTACTAAAGTCACATCGCAGTGAGACTAGTGTTCAGAGGAAATGATGATTACAGTAAAGGAGGTGAATGTCTTTCACAATAGACATACACAATAGACAATAACTTTCACAATAATGTATTAAACATAACATTTAAATTGTTCAGACAGATCAATCTGAATCAAAAAGAAATGATCTGGTGTGTGTATAAGTGAATACTTCACCTTGACTTTCTCCACAGCGGATGAGGCGGTCAGCACTAAAAAGCTTGAGGACAGAAACAGAGGACGTGATAGATGAATATGAAATATAAGCTGGAATGAATGAGTGTGAAAGGTCTGTGCACAGCTGGAGATGAAGAATCAGTTCAGGCCAGACAGAGTAAAACTCCAGAACTACATACAGTGAGTGAATCACACAGAAGAACATCAGACTCGTATTAACAGCTTCATCCAGCAGAGCTCACTTTACTGAGTGTACTGAGAGAGAGCACTGAGCACTGAGCTGACACTGTGGGATCCCTTCTGCATAAATCCTTGTGGAAATCATGTCAAACAACAACATACAACATCAAAATGGCATTTCTGGGATGAGATATATAAGTGCAGCATAAAATGTAGAAGTTATTTTAATTTATTTTGAAGGTTTGTAGTGTAACCATCTTTGTCCTACTTTTTTCGACTGGCTGAGTATTACTGGTAAACCATGACAGGATGATTTAAAATGATAACGTGTGAATGTTTTTGCTGTGTTCATTATTCATCCACACATTAACAACAATGATTACAATGGCAGGTAGTTCATTCAAAACCAAAGATTTTCCACCTTTTTGAAAATACATACAGAGACTTGTGTTTGTGTTTTCTGAAATAAAATATCTGTTCAGCTTTTCATCAAACTCAAATAAAACTGGACTGAGTAGGTTTAACCCAGACAACAATTTTCATGCATGAAACATTCATCATGCTCCTTTATCACTGGACCATGTAGAAAGAGAAAATAAAGGAGAAAATACTGTCCTCCAGTTCCTTGTTTCAAAAACATGTAAAGAGTAAAAGTGACTATTTGTGATTGTAAAAACACAGCACATAGTGAATCATAAAGAAATGCAACCTCTGCATTTAACCCACACACTAAATGTGTAGCAGTGGGCAGCCATAGCTAGCGCCCAGGGAGCAGTGATGGAGACAGGAGACAGTTCCTTGCTCAAGAGTACCTCAGGGTAACCTACTGTTCTGGTATTCAAACCCATTTCCAATCCAGGGGCCTAGTCCCGTACCCCTGCTGCACTTCAACTGAAAGTGTAAGTGACAGCTTATTATTGTGAGCACACATCACAGCACCCCCCCCAAAAGGCGCAACTCCTAGGGTGCTAAAACAGAGCCTCACCCTGAGCTGAGCCTCTGGGGGAGGCCAAACTAAAAACCCCCAAAGCATAAACAGCCCCCTTTATGGGGCACCTGGCCGGGCCCACATAAACCAAACTTAAACACAAAGGGACCTCTGACCAGCCACAGCCACGTCCAGGGCTGCTGGCGGTGCTTAGGAGTATCCCTGAGTTTCAGTCCATTTCTTGGCCCTGTGGTCATAGGAACAGTACTTAGTACTCTGCATAGATTTCTGAGTTTCACAACAGTGTTCACATTACGCACACAGTTCTCGTCCTGATGCTTTGCATTGTAGCTATCTTGAAGATAGAGCCATACACACTTTTTATCCTCGACTTGATTCTCAACACCTTGTCCAATTCTGGGGTGTTTCCAAACATCCGGATCTATGAAGGCACCATACTAAAATCTTATATGAATCCAGTCCATACTGCACAAGTAAAGCATCCAATACTCTTCTGGTTTGGGTGCTTTTGGTGGAGGTGTTGGACTTGGAGGCTGTAGTGATGGCAGGAAAACAGAGTTCAGCTCATCAGATCCATCACTGTGGTCCGCGTGTCCAACCTTGAACCAATCCTTCCTAGGTGTTTATAACCAAAAGCAGAGGTGTAAGAAGGTGTAGAGATTTACTATAGTCTTTCTCCTCTGAGTGATCATGGCAGTCTGTAGGTCCATCAGAGTAGAACTTCATGGACATGCACTGGTCACTGGTACACTGAGACTTCTTATTCAGAGCACAGCCAATCTCATCTGTGCCATCAAAACAGTCTCCTTCACCATCACAGACAATGCTCATAGGAGGGCACCGACTTCTGCTGTTGCCACAGTGCTGGTGGCAATCATCAGACAAATAAAAGCAGTTCATTACATCAGAGCAATCGGGAACATGAGGGATTTCATTACACACTATCCTCTGGTTTGACACACCTCTCACCTTGGGCACACTGAAAATGTCCCTCTTTGCCCAGGCTTTCAACATTATCCTCAGCACCATTCTTGCAGTCCTCTTTATCACACAGATGACTGTAGGGAATGCACAAACCACCATTGCAAGGCTTGAGACTTACTGAACTGTTCAAGGTTAAAGTTCCATCAATGATGCGTTCCTGGTTGTGCACACAGTTTTTGTTCTGTTTTGTTCTGTTTTTTTGTTCTGTTCAAGCTTTCAGTTAACCAAATTATCTGCTCACTCTGGTTTTTACAGTCCTTTTCACATTCAAGATACCCAGCCTGTTTTTCCTCAAGCTCCCTACTGACTTTAGTCAGGTCTTCCTGAAGGGAAAGTACCTCAGGTTGCTCTCCTGCAGCTGGTGATTCATGGCATGGAGGGAGACATTGTTATTTTCCAATCTCTTACACTTCGCCTCCAGTTCATGCAAAACCTGTCTCAGTTTAACAATCTTAATTTCCTTGGCTTGAGTTCTGGTTAAAAGTTCCTGGACATGGTTTCCGCTCACTTCAGCCTCTAATTCTGTCTCCTGAAGCTTCTCTGAGACTTGACAATTAACCAGTGTAGCATCCCTTAACTTTACATTCAAAACATCAAGATCCTGGTTCCGTGCACAAATCTCGTGATCCTTGCCAGTGAGTTCAGCCTCCATTTTTTCGTCAAATTTTGCTTTTGTCAGACTTTCTTACTTCTTTAATGTGTTGTTGAGGAACAGTTCTCCTTTTCTGGCCTGATGAAAGAGTTTCCAGGTATCAGCATTTTCATTCGTACCCCAGTACCTGAGTAGATCTCTTACTGCAGTGTGGGATCATCTTAACAGAGAACGGAACAAACGGCAGCCAATGTCCAACAAAAAGCTTTTCAGTGTCATTCAGGAAGCCTGGAGAACTGCAGTGAAGACGAGTTTAAAAAATGACAAGAAAGCTTGTGTGAGTTCAGTCTGTGTTGAAGAATAACGGTGGTTTTTCTGAATATTGACTTTAAAGCTTGTTAGAGTCCTAAAAACTCTCTTTTTGTCACAGACTATGTTGATATGAATGTTGCTCATGTTGTAATAAATTACTGTTACTATTTTCTCATTTTCCAACCAGATTATGAAGAAATGAGGAGCAGCTCAATGCATTGTCCAGAAATGTATTTAAGATCTGAAACAGGAAATGCATGTGAAATGTTTTCTTTGTTCTGATGGTAACATCAAGATTTCCTGAAAGCAGAAGATGTTTTATTTAGAATAGAATAGAATAATCTTTAATTATCCTACGAATGGGGAATTTGGGTGTTACAGGGCTCTTTATCAAAAAAGACAGAAAGAATATAAAACATTTATAAAAGAAAAATATAAAGAACGAGGACATACATATACATGAGCTATATACACATATACATATTTACATGACAATTAACAAAGAAATAAAGAATGTAAAGATGTGAAGACAGGAAAGATCAGGAAGGATAACCATATACACAGTGAGAATATAACAATGACAATAATAATAATAATAATAATAATAATAATAAATGTGTAATATTAAATATGTAATGCTATGTTGATGGTGGAGTGATGTTCTTACTCACACACACATCTATAAACACACTTCTGGACTGTGATCAATATTTTGTCTCAGCTGTTTATGTACAGAATTAGCCACTAAGGTTTACTTAATTATTATATTTGATGTTTCTTGGATTTTTTTTCTTACTTGTTTTGAATAAACATTCTTTGTTAAAAAGTAAAGAATTCAAGTGTTCAGTGGCTCTAAATTCTTTTATTCTTGGTGCGCTTGAGTAGATATCATGACAATATTATTCAGATATTTTCATTTTAATATCAGTAAATAAAAATCTGTTATAAGGGACAATGGATCAAAAGTGAAATGAAGATCTGGAGGTAAACGTCTCCTTCAGACACATTTGCTTAAATGTATAAAGTAACCCAGAAATGAAATTGCTTGAACTGATGGAATTTGCTTCAGTAATGATATTATGTATTAACTTTACCATTTTATGAAACAATCAAATAGTTTAATTCTTGTTCTCTCACTTGTTTGTATGTGCCAATGGCTGCAGCTTTCTGATTATACTGTGATGGACTGGGAACCTGTCCAGGGTGTCCAGGGTGTTTTCAGTGTTTTGTACTCTGAGCACTGGGATAAACTCCAGCACTCCCTGCAGCCCTAGTTAGGATGAGTAACTAGGATAAGGATGAAAGAAAGGATGTGATGATCTTGCTTTTAAAAAGGACAGAAAAAACAATATGTCTGAAAGTGTCCCACTCTTGCAGAACACATTTTTAAAATGTAAGTAATCTGGCAATGAACATTATTATTAAGTGTGTATATTACAAAACCCTGTTACACTAAATAGATTCACAGCACGTCTACAACAGCTCTGTTCACCACCAGTGGAACAGTCAGTAACTGACTGATAAAATCAGCAGATAAAATCAACCAAAGTGTTAAAGATCCCATCACACACTCACTGAAACATTACAATTCAACAAATCTCAAAGCAACTTTCACATTCAGGAACAAAAAAAAATCACATTTCATATTCAGCAAAGAAATGACTGCAGAATAGATTTAACATATGGCAGAAAGAGGTCACACTAAAGAAACTCTAACTAACGGATGCACAGTGGGGTAAGAAATATTTACTCAGGGAGATTTCTTAAATTAGGCACACAAAAAAAAAACTGATCAAGATGATCTGTTTATAAAGATGTGCATATTATAGAACTCAGATTAATATCAAATATATAAACATCATACGCCATGACCATAATTAGAAAAACAAAAATTTGATAAATAAAAAAGAGACAGTTACTCACCAGCAATGACAGTGAGTGCTATGAACTCCATACTGACACACTAATGTCTCACTGACTAACCAACTCTATTGAACAATCAGATCAGGACTTCCTGAGAGAGAGAGAGAGAGAGAGAGAGAGAGAGAGAGAGAGAGAGAGAGAGAGAGAGCGAAAGAGAACGTCAGAGAATTCTTGTAGTGCTACAGCTGCTGAAAGAACAACCAAATTAAAATAAATATAAACATACATTATACATCAAATTAAAAATAGTTTTAAACAATAATAATAAGCAATGTTGTCTGATCAAGAAATTGCAAAGTTGCAAAGAGTGTTCATTCTACATGGCAAGACTGTAAGTTCACACCTCGAGCTCTGTAACATCTCCGCCTCCTGTATTTTTTTGTCAGTGCCACTGTCTCCAGCCCATACAACACAGCTAGTCTCATTACCGTCCTGTAAACCTTCCCTTTTACTCTCGCTAATACCCATTCCAACTTGCCAGGATTCTCCTCTTCACCTCTCCTCCATACTCACTGTTACTCTGAACTGTTGATTCCACAAATTTAAATTTAAATTTATGTCACCTCTACTCCCTCCATCCTAACCACTCTATTTTCCTCATCTTTCATTCACACTCATGTATTCTGTCTTTGTCCTACTCACTTTCATTCCTCTCCTCTCTAAAGCAGATCTCCATCTTTCCGGGTTCTCCTCAAGTTGATTCCTTCTCTCGCTACAGATCACAAAATCATTAGCAAACATGATCGTCCACAGACAGATGCATCTGTCAGTCCTACTGAAGATCTCACTATGGTACTTACATACTTCTCTGTAACACCTGACTTTCTCATATAAAACTACAACTCCTCTCTATCATCTCCCTGTCATATGCTTTCTCCAAGTCCACAAAGGCACAGTGCAACTCCTTCTGACCTTCTCTGTAGTTCTCCATCAACACCCTCAGAGCAAACATTGCATCTGTGTTGCTCTTTCTCGGCATAGAACCATACTGCGGTTCACTGATCCTCACCTATTTCTTAACCTAGTTTCAGCTATTATTTCCCATAACTTCATGGTGTGGCTGATCAACTTTATCCCTCTATAGTTACTACAGCTCTGTGCATCACCCTTATTCTTGAAGATCAGTAGCAGTACACTTTGTCTCCACTCCTCAGGCATCCCCTCACTTTCCAAGATTCTGTTAAACAATATGATCAGAAATTCAACTGCCATCTTCCTAAACACCACCATGCTTCCACTGGTATGTCATCCAGACCAACAGTGTTTCCATTCTTCATCCTCTTCATCACTGCCCTTACTTCTGTCTTATTTGTTTCACTTCCTGGTTCACGATCCTCTTTCATTCTCTTCATTCATCAGCCTCTCAAATTACTCCTTTCATCTACTCAACAATCGCCGTTCACCTGTGAGTATGTTTCCATTTCTATCCTTAATAATGAATGGAAATCTGTTTCATTGTCCTCAAACTGATTTGGCAGAAGTTTTACACCAGCGGCCCTTCCTGACGTAACCCTCCCTATTTATTCAGGCTTCGGACCGGCACGAAGAAATACATTGGTTTGTGCATTCCTTGTGGCTGGGTTAACAAAAATCACTTGTAATAGTATGTAATAGTATGTAAGCATGTAATGGGTCACAAAGTCATAAATAGACATCTAAAGGCCTTTCTCACATTGGCTCATGCTAATGTTCATGAGTCCACCATCAGGAGAACACTGAACAGTAATAGTGGGAGTGGCAGAGATATCACTGCTCTCCAAAAAGAACATCTCTGCCTGCCGACAGTTTAATGAAGATCAGACCAAATACATGAGGCTATTGTAAAAATGTTTTATGCAAAAATTAGACCAAAACAGAACTTTTGGTTTAAATGTGTGTTCTATTTAGAGAAATAAAGCACTGCATCCCAGCACAAGAACCTTATTCCATCTGTGATACATGATGGTGGTAGAATCATGGTTTGGGATTTTTTTGCTGCACTTGGGGCCAGAACAGCTTGCCATCAGTGATTGAATTATGAGTTCTGAATCTGAATATTTCTAAAAATTTTCATGAGCAACCAAAACAATAAAAAATAGGACAGTAATGTCTTGGAATAGTTAAGTCCTGAACTTTTCAACATAAATGTTGAGGAATTACCCTAACTGCATTGTTCCTTTGAGCAAACCAACCAATATCCCAGAGTTGCTCTGCATGGAGAAAGGAGCTAAAAGTCATTCAAATGGAGAAAAAGCAGAAGTGATTAAGTGAAGTGAATGTGAAAGTGACTATTTCTCATTGTGAGTACACAGCACTCAGTGAAACAGAACGAAATGGATCCTCTGCATTAAACTCATACACACTCTGTCACACAGTGGGCAGCCATATCCAGTGCCCGAGGAGCAGTGATGGGGACAATATAACACTCAAAGGTACTTCAGGGCAACCTACTGACCCGGGATTCACACTCATTCCCATCTAATCCTTGGGCCTTGTCTTTAAATACTAGGCCACTGCTGCCCAAAAAGGGATCAAGTGACTGGAAATGTTTAGTTGCTGTTATTGTTGCACATGGGAGTAATGACTTGTTGTAAGCAAAGGTGTAGGTTCTGCTCTGCTATGACTGTGTACACCTGTGTTCACTTGGGTGTGCCTTACTGGGGGCTGGCTTTATAAAAACCAATGAGTCAGAGCAGAGCATTGGTAATTTTTTGTTTAGGTTTATGTTATGTTCATGTGCTCTTCCTGAGTTTATGTGGTGCTCGAGATTTTTTTTGTTATGTTTAATAAAGTTGAGCACAAGATCTCTGGCTACGTAATTACATTCCAGCAACATCCTGCATGTGTGAATAGCTTCTTAAAGATAAAATAATGGAAAGATCATTTACCTCTATCTAACATTATGTACCTCCTCCAACTTTTAAAAGGTGCTTCACACTCACATGAACCATTTAGCTGACGGGCTTTTTAAGGAACCTATAATAGTCATAGTAATAGTTCTAATCAATGAAGCCATTCTTACAAGGTTCTCAAAAGAGATCTGTAAAAGGCTGCTCGTAAATGAGATGTGATGGAAAAAAGCACTAGAAAAACACTGTTCTATTCTGTGAAAGCTGCTCACATGTTTAATTTAATTGTTTTACAATCTTACATTTCAGTTACACTACAGTGTTTTTGATAAGTAAATGTTTTCATTTCAGAATCGCTTAAAAGAAACCTTTGTGGTGCCTTGTTTGGTATCAGTGTGTCTGAATATCCTGGGAAGGTCACTGTGTGACTGCAATGTATCTCATCTGTGTCCTTTACCTCTTGGGCAGTGGTGGCTTAGTGGTCAGGGACTAGGTCCCAGGTCATAGATTTAGTCCCAGGACAGTAGATTTCCCTGGGTTACCCTTGAGCAAGGGTAACCACTCAGGGTAACTTGACACCTAAATGGGGTCAGATTTGACCTCACAAAGGCAAATTGCTCAGGTCAAGTTGGTTTAATTGTCTTGACATGACTAGAGCAATATAGAGGTGTGACCGACTCCAGCCACAGAGAGCCACACTGGCTTTGGACCCTAGAGCGAGACCCGAAGCAGCCAGCAAACCAGAATTACTCAGTAATACATAGGTGGAAATGAAAGGTTGAGACAGGTAGTTTAGTCCAATTTAATTCTCTTCTCATTGAATATGGTTGTTACGAAGAGGTGAATTTGGTCGGTAGCAGTGTTGTAGGTGCTCCATAACAAAGTGATGAATGCCAGGACCCAAGTTTCCAGCAGAACATTACTCAGAGCATCACAGTGCATATGCTGGCTTGCCATCTCTTCTTCAGAAACACATGCATCAGTGTAACACTTCTTTTTTTTATACAGTGTTTTTAACAGTTGGCAAGGGGTCAGCATGGGCACTCTGACCAGCCTGTGAGCATATGTACCTTTGATACACTGTGTGTTCAGTCACAGTTCTGCCAAAATCAGCTTTTTAGCTTTTCTAGACATTTGTGGTTCAGTAGTTCTGATGTGGGATCATACAAGATGTGCTTGCTTTTGTTATTCATCCACACTGGTGACCTTTGAGTCCCCACAACCCTTTTGTTGGTTCCCAGGTTGCCCTTCCCCCACTTTTTGGAGGTACTAACCGCTGCATTCCCTCTCACAAGAACAAAATGTCACTACTGCCTTTGATTGTCTGTCCACACACACTCTTGCACTGTGTCACACACACACACACACACACACACACACACACACACACACACACACCTTTATTTGACCCTGGCTTATAAAAGCAAAATAAGAATATAACATTTAATTGAATGTACATATATATGTGGCCTAATGCAACATTGTTTACATTTTTTTTCTCATTAATCTACACTCAGTACCCCATAATGATGCTGTGCAAACAAACATTTTGAAATTTTGTAAATTAATTAGAAAAAAAAATGTACATAAGTATTCTGACATTTTGCATCATGATTTTAAATTTAGCTTAGGTGCTTCCCATTTCTCTTTATAGCTGCTGAGATGTTTCTATCTGTGGTAAATTAAATTGATTGGGCATAATTTGGGAAGGTACACGCCTCTCTAAAAAGGCCTCATAGCTGACCATGCATGTCAAAGCAAAAACCAAACAATGAGGTCAAAGAAACTGTCTTTCCGAGAGAGTGAGTTCAGAGACAGTATTGTTGCACATATCTGAGGCATAAAAAACAAAAACATTTCTTCTGCACTGAAGGTTCTCAATGTTCTCAAGAGCACAGTGGTTTCTATAACTCTCAAGGTTTGGCACGACCAAGACCATACTGACAGCAGGTCACCTGGCCAAACTGAGCAATCAAGGGAGAAGGCCTTAGTTAGAGAGGTCCAAAAACCTTCTGGTCACTCTGACTGAGCTCCAGAAATCCTATGTGGAAAGGAATGATTTCAAGAAGGACAGCCATAACTGCAGGACTCAACCGATGGCCAGACAAAAGCCCCTCCTCAGTGCAAAACACATGAAAACTCACTTTGCAAAAAAGCACCTGAAGGACTCTCAGACCATAAGCAACAAATTTCCCTGGTCTGATGAAAGCAAAATTTAACTGCTTGGCCAGTAGAGAGATTCTGTAACGGTGTGGCCTACTCTGAACCCAGGGAGCCACACAGGGTTTGGACCCAAATGCAGTACCCGAAGCTGCCAGTCCCCAAAAACAGGTAGAAAACAAAATGCTCAAAATGGGTAGAAAACAAAAGCTCAAAATGGGTAGAAAGCAAAATGCTCAAAACGGGTAGAAAGCAAAATGCTCAAAAAGGGTAGAAAACAAAATGCTCAAAACGGGTAGAAAACAAAAACTCAAAATGGGTAGAAAGCAAAATGCTCAAAACGGGTAGAAAACAAAAATGCTCAAAAAGGGTAGAAAACAAAAATGCTCAAAAAGGGTAGAAAACAAAAATGCTCAAAAAGGGTAGAAAACAAAATGCTCAAAAAAAGGGGTGAGCGGTTGAGCTGGAACGTTGTAGAAAAAACAAAAGGAACAAAAAAACAAGAAACTCGGAAGGGAGGGTGCAGCGTCAGTCAGCACAACAAGCCGAAGCTCCTGAACTGACGCAACCACAAAGCGAGAGAGCCAGGGAGACCCCGAGAGAAAACCCAAGGATCTTTACCGAATTACCGTCTGAGTCAAACAACGACCCAGCAACTCTGACTCGTCTTCTCTGCATTTAAATAAGCCCAAGCACAGGTGAACCAAATCACTGTTGATCACCGTGCCTGATTGGCAGGTCTCCCAACAGCGGTTTGGCTCCCCCTAGTGCCCCGTCGGGGTAGGGCTCTTACAGGACCCCCCCTCCTAGGAACGGCACCGGACGTTCCCAAACCAGCAGCCCGGTCCCGCCGAAAGGACCTGATGAGCTCAGGGTCCAGAATGTGACGGGCAGGGACCCATGAACGCTCCTCAGGGCCATAACCCTCCCAATCGACCAAAAACTGGGAGCGGCCCCGAACCCGGCGTTCCCTCAACAATCGACGGACCGTATACGCCGGGGCACCATCAATAAGACGGGGCGCCGGGGCCGGGGCCCGCGCGCCACAAAGCACGGGCTTGAGACGGGACACATGAAAAGTGGGGTTGATGCGCATAGACCTGGGCAGGCGTAAACGGTACGAAACCGGGTTGATTCTGCGGAGCACCTTGAAAGGACCCACATACCGTGGGGCCAGCTTCCGAGACTCAACACGGAGAGGCAGGTCTTTAGCAGAAAGCCACACCATCTGCCCAGGCCTAAAAGACTGCCCGAGGCGCCGCTTGCTGTCAGCCGCCCGCTTCTGGGCCGCAGAAGCACGCTGAAGGGCTCTGCGCGCTTTCAGCCAGGAGCGGCGGCAACGTTGCACCAAAAGAGCCGCAGAGGGGACCACCCCCTCCTCTTCCTGTTGTGGGAACACAGGTGGGGCAAAACCGAATTGACACTCGAAGGGGGACATACCCAAAGACGAGTGCCAGAGGGTGTTATGAGCGTATTCAGCCCATATGAGCTGGTCAGCCCAAGAGGAGGGACGTTCGGAAGCTAGGCAGCGGAGGGTCTGCTCCAAGTCCTGGTTAACCCTCTCGGTCTGGCCATTAGACTGGGGATGGTAGCCAGAAGAGAGACTAGCGGTGGCCCCTAAGGAATTACAAAAAGCCTTCCAAAACAGGCAACTGAACTGAGGACCCCGGTCCGAAACAATGTCCACAGGTAGGCCATGGATGCGGACTATATGGTGGAGTAGCAACTCTGCCGTTTCTTTGGCAGAAGGGAGTTTCCTCAGCGCTATGAACCTGCCTGCTTTTGAGAACCTATCTACAACCACTAGGATTACAGTATTACCACGAGATGGGGGAAGGCCTGTGATAAAATCCAGAGAGAGATGTGACCATGGGCGTTTGGGAATTGGCAGTGGGTGCAAGAGACCTGCAGGTCTGGCTCTGGGATCCTTATTACTGGCACAAACCCTACAGGCTGCCACATGAGCTCGAACCTCTCGGTCCATTCTTGGCCACCAGAATCGCCTTCTGAGGAATTCTAGGGTGCGAGTAACCCCTGGGTGAGCAGTGAAGCTCGAAGCATGTCCCCAGTCCATTACTTTGGCCCTTACAACAGACGGGACATATAGCTTGCCAGGAGGTCCCCCCCCAGGATCAGGCTCTGATGCCAGGGCATTACTCACTTCTGTTTCAATTCCCCAGCGTATAGGAGCCACAATTCTCTGCCGGGGAACAATGGGTTCAGGGGGACCCTCGGAGATAGGAGAGTCCCACTGGCGAGAGAGAGCATCAGGCTTGAGGTTCTTAGACCCAGGGCGATACGACAGCAGGAAGTCAAATCGGGCAAAGAAAAGAGCCCACCTAGCCTGACGGGGTTTGAGGCGTTTGGCTTGCTCGATATAAGCCAGATTCTTATGGTCGGTCCAGACCAGTACCTGATGTCGAGCCCCCTCAAGCCAATGTCTCCATTCCTCAAAGGCAAGTTTAACCGCCAGCAGCTCCCGATCTCCTATGTCATAGTTACGTTCAGCAGGAGAAAGGCGGCGGGAAAAGTAAGCACATGGGTGCAGTTTATTATCGGGAGCCGAACGCTGGGACAAAACCGCCCCAACTCCCACCTCTGACGCATCCACCTCAACAATAAAAGGGAGCTCGGGATCAGGATGCTGCAAGACAGGGGCCGCGGACAGCCTGTTTTTAAGTTCACTGAAAGCCTCCTGGGCCTCTGGGGTCCAGTGAAAACGCACCACTGTCTTGCGGGTAAGGGCAGTCAAGGGGGCTGCTATCGTGCTAAAGTTACACACAAAACGACGGAAAAAGTTTGCAAAGCCCAGAAACCGTTGCACTAGGCGGACCGAGGTGGGGCGTGGCCACTCGGCCACTGCTTTTATTTTATTCGGGTCCATGCTCAGCTGCCCCTGGGAGACTACAAAGCCCAGGAAGGTGACGGAGCGAGCATGGAATAGGGACTTTTCAAGTTTTACGAATAAATGATGCTCTAAGAGCAGTTGGAGGATCCTTCGCACATGGACCTTGTGTTCGCCCTCCGTCCGACTAAAAATGAGGATGTCGTCCAGATAGACGAATGCGTAATGATTCAGGGCCTCTCTTAAGACCTCATTAATGAAACGCTGGAAAACAGCTGGAGCATTCATAAGCCCAAAAGGCATAACAAGGTATTCATAATGCCCTGATGGCGTGATGAAGGCAGTCTTCCACTCATGTCCCTCCCTGATCCGGATGAGGTTGTAGGCGCTGCGCAGGTCCAGTTTGGTAAAAATGGATGCCTGTTGCAGTGCCTCGAAGGCTGTTGACATGAGAGGCAAGGGGTACCTGTCCTTGATAGTTATCTTATTGAGGCCCCGATAATCAATACATGGACGGAGACCACCGTCCTTCTTACCCACAAAAAAGAACCCCGCTCCTGCGGGGGATGTAGAAGGCCTAATAAAACCCAGAGCCAGGGCCTCTTGGATGTAATCCTCCATGGCCACCTTCTCGGGACCCGAGAGGGAAAACAGGCGGCCCCTAGGAGGAGTCGTGCCCGGAAGCAAGTCAATAGCACAATCATAGGGCCTATGAGAAGGAAGGAGTTGGGATTTCTGCTTACTAAAGACCTCTTGGAGGTCCCAATATACTGGGGGAACTGTGTTCAGACCCGGAATCACCTCAGAAGCGAGTGGAGTTTTAGGGGCCCGACCAGTGATAAAACAAGAACGCGTGCAATGAGGTCCCCAGGCCACTACCGATCGGGTTAACCAGTCCAAATGAGGATTATGTCGCTGTAGCCAGGGGAATCCCAAAATAAGGGGTAGATCAGGAGCCCGAACAAGAAGCAGGGGCAGCCGTTCGCAATGCAGACCAATACACAGAGTTATGGGGAGGGTTTGATGAGTAATAACCCCCGAAGCTAAGGCCCGCCCATCAATAGCCGCCACGGGGAGTGGGCGATCCAGGGTCTCTATGGGTAAATCCCATTTCCTGGCTAGCTCTGCGTCTATAAAGTTTCCGGCAGCCCCTGAGTCTATGAAAGCCCGAAGCCGTTCTTCTCTACCTGAACCCCAACGTAAGGAGGAGCTGAGAAATACCCCTGAAGGCTGTGGGAACACTGGAGGGCCTGCCACAGAGTCCCTATGCTGTGACAGGCCTCCTAGTTTAATTTTAGCTCAGGGCAGGATGCTCGAAGGTGGCCGGAGCGACCGCAATAAAGGCATCTGCCTTGCCGCATCCGGTCCGCCCTCTCCTGACTGGAGAGACGAGCATGACCGAGCTGCATGGGCTGAGGTTCTTGTGAAGTGTCCTCAGCCTGTGGAAGAATGGGAACCACGTGTTGTGGGCTGGCTCGTGGTCGCGGAGACCTTTCGGTCTCCCGAGCCTGACTACGCTCCCTAAGGCGGTTATCAATCCTCAGGGAGAGATCAACTAAGCTCTCAAACGAGTTAGGGGGGTCCCGTGGAGCCATTTCGTCTCTGAGGTCACTATTGAGACCCTGAGAATAGGCTGCCATTAGTGCCATTGCATTCCAACCACTTCCTGCGGCTAAGGTACGGAACTCAATGGCGTAGTCTGCAACCGACCTCCTTCCCTGTCGTAGTCGGAGCAGGGCGAAACCGGCCTCCCTTCTACTGCTGGGATGGTCGAAAGTGTCCCTGAGTGCAGAAGTAAACTGATCGAGGGAGGAGCACACCTCTGGCTGGTGTTCCCACACTGGGGTGGCCCATGACAGTGCTCTCCCTGTGAGCAATGAGACAACATAGGCCACCTTAGCCCTTTCAGTAGGAAACCGAGTAGGTTGCTGCTCAAACGCCAGAGAGCATTGCAGGAGGAAACCCCCCAATCGTCCCTGGGCACCATCAAAGCGCTCAGGAGGTGGTAAAAAGGGCATTGGCGGTGCCACAGTAACAGGAGGGGGGACTACAGCTCTGGCTGCAGGAGGTTCAGGTCTATTTTGCAGGGCAGTATTGAGTGCCTGCAACTGTGATGTTATCTGCTGCAGGAGCTGTTCATGCCTGCCTATAGTAGCACCCTGAGCAGCTAGGGCCATCTGAAAGGCAGCACCGGGCGATGCTGGGTCCATACTGGCTGGGTCGTTCTGTAACGGTGTGGCCTACTCTGAACCCAGGGAGCCACACAGGGTTTGGACCCAAATGCAGTACCCGAAGCTGCCAGTCCCCAAAAACAGGTAGAAAACAAAATGCTCAAAATGGGTAGAAAACAAAAGCTCAAAATGGGTAGAAAGCAAAATGCTCAAAACGGGTAGAAAGCAAAATGCTCAAAAAGGGTAGAAAACAAAATGCTCAAAACGGGTAGAAAACAAAAACTCAAAATGGGTAGAAAGCAAAATGCTCAAAACGGGTAGAAAACAAAAATGCTCAAAAAGGGTAGAAAACAAAAATGCTCAAAAAGGGTAGAAAACAAAAATGCTCAAAAAGGGTAGAAAACAAAATGCTCAAAAAAAGGGGTGAGCGGTTGAGCTGGAACGTTGTAGAAAAAACAAAAGGAACAAAAAAACAAGAAACTCGGAAGGGAGGGTGCAGCGTCAGTCAGCACAACAAGCCGAAGCTCCTGAACTGACGCAACCACAAAGCGAGAGAGCCAGGGAGACCCCGAGAGAAAACCCAAGGATCTTTACCGAATTACCGTCTGAGTCAAACAACGACCCAGCAACTCTGACTCGTCTTCTCTGCATTTAAATAAGCCCAAGCACAGGTGAACCAAATCACTGTTGATCACCGTGCCTGATTGGCAGGTCTCCCAACAGCGGTTTGGCTCCCCCTAGTGCCCCGTCGGGGTAGGGCTCTTACAGATTCCCTAAATGAAATGAAAAAAATATATACTGAATACCTTTCTGAAACCACTGTATATATGTAAATATCAGCATATTAAATATAAAATATTTATATATATATATATATATATATATATACACACACACACACACACACAAACACACACACACTGTAACGGTGGTGGGGAGTGTGAAGGACGTCAACGCAGAGCCAGTAGTCAAAAACATAACTTTATTAAACTCAAACCAAAACATAAATCCAAAGTGCCACCATTAACTGTAAGGCGTAGCCTCGTTAATGAACCGTGCTCTGTTCTGACTCACTGGGGCTTAAATAGCAGCCCCAATGAAAGTGAAAGTGACAACCCTTGTCATTGCGAGGTCACAGCACTGCACACCATGAACCACAATGAAATTGGACCTCTGCTTTTAACCCATGCACACAAACACCGTGCAGCAGTGGGCAGCTATTGAAAGCGCCCGGGGAGCAGTGACGGGGACGGTACCTTGCTCAGGGGTACCTCAGGGCAACCTACTTGTGAGGGAATTGAACCCACAATTTTCCGATGCGGGGCCAACTCCCTAACCACTAGGCCACCGCTGCCCTATAATCAGCGGTGGACTATAATCCTACAAATAATCCTACAAATTCTACAAAATCCCTGACTTTGTGCAAGTGTACCATTTATCACTGTGTCTGAATGAGCTTAGGTGTGCTCAGTCAGAACAGAGCGCCATCTGTCATGCCCGGCCGGAACCACAGGCACGACAGACTGTGACACACACACACAGTACTGTGCAAAAGTTTTAGGCAGGTGTGAAAAAATGCTGTAAACAAATAATGCTTTAAAAAATGGAAGTGTTAATCATTTATTTTCATCAGTCAACAAAATGCAGTGAATAAAGAAAAGAGAAATCTAAATCAAATCAATATTTGGTGTGGCCACCCTTTGCCTTCAAAACAGCATCAATTCTTCTAATTACACTCGCACACAGTTTTTGAAGGAACTCAGCTGGTAGGTTGTTCCAAACATGACAGCCACAGGTGTTTCAACCTCCGTGTGACACTGATGATCATCAGCACCTGTTTGGTAAAACTGGTTGATCATACACCGACTATAATCCTACAAAATTCCTGACTTTGTGCAAGTGTACCATTTATCACAGAAGCTCCTCTGATGGTGAGAGTGTCTCTGTTTACAGTGTGATACTCAGACTGAGACACTGGAGTCCATCCTCTCTGTTTATTCTGTTTCTCCCACTGAAATACTGAGATTCTACTCTCAGTATAGCTCTGGGTAAAGTTCTGTAGGAAGGAAAGAAGTGAAAGAAACATGATACAGAAAAGTGATTATTGTTCCTGATAACAGTGTAAACTCCTCCGATCACATTGCAGATACTGATTTAGTAAGTTTAGTGAAGTAAATTTAGTTACTCACAATGTTATTTAATCACTAACTGGGAGATTTGGGAATATTCCCGGTGGCATGCTAGACCTTTGTGTCAGTCAGTGGTCGGAAATGAAATAATTTAGACAGTCATTGTGTTAATCTCTAAAGGTTGCTTAAATGTTTCACATGGTAGAGCTGACACTGCAGAATCTGTACAACTATAGATTAGAGTTCCCACCTGGGAGAATCCTCCTTTCCACCTTCCGCCCTACAGGCCAGTTTACAGCCTATACAACATTACATTCATTAAAGAGAGATCTTTTCTATGAATTCGTTAATTATTAGATTAACAGACTGCTGAACATTATATACTCAACCTACAGCAAAACAACTATCAAACCACTGCAGATCTTCACTCAGTTTTTAAAAAAATAATTAAATAATTAAATGTTTTTGTAGCTTCTGAGCAGCAGAATTAAGAACAAAATAGCAGTGAGGAGGTCAGGACTGCTAAGGACTCAGGAAGAGAAGATACCAGAAGAAACGGAATTAATTATGAATTCTTCTTTTTCATTCTGCTGCTCTTGTTTAGGGGTCGCCACAGCAGATCATCCGTCTCCATTTCTTCTGGTCCTCTGCATGTTCCTCCTTCAAACCAACCACCTGCATGTCCTCTCTCACCACATCGATAAACCTCCTCTTTGGTCTTCCTCTTCTCCTCTTTCCTGGCAGCTCCATCTTCAACATCCTCCTTCCAATATCATCATCATCATCATCTCTCTTCTGGACATGTCCAAACCAACGCAACCTTGATTCTCTAACTTTGTCTCCAAAATGTCTAACCTGATCTGTCCCTCTAATATACTCATTTCTAATCCTGTCCATCCTCGTCACACTCAACAAAAATCTCAGCATCTTTAACTCTGACACCTCCAGCTCTGCCTCCTGTCTTTTCATCAGTGCCACCGTCTCCAACCCATAGATAATAGCTAGTCTCACTACTGTCCTGTAAACCTTCCCTTTTACTCTTGCTGGTACCCATCTGTCACAAATCACTCTAGCCACTCTTCTCCAGCCATTCCAACCTGCATGAACACTCTTCACCTCTCTCTTCCATACTCGCTGTTACTCTGAACTTTGTTACCTCTACTCCCTCCTTCCTAATCACTCCACTTTCCTCCCTTTCATTCACACTCATCTATTCTGTCTTTGACCTACTCACTTTCATTCCTCTTCTCTCTAGCACATATCTCCATCTCTCCAGGTTCATCTCAAGCTGCTGCCTACTTTCACTGCAGATCACAAAATAATCAGCAAACATTATTGTCCACAGAGACTCCTGTCTGACCTTGTCCGTCAACCTGTCCATTACTATTGCAAACAAGATGGGGCTCAGTGCAAATCCAACCTCTACCTTAAATGCATCTGTAACTCCCACTGCAGATCTCACCACGGTCACACGGCCCTCATACATATCCTGAACTACTCTCAAATACTTCTCTGTCACTCCTGTCTTCCTCATACAAAACTACAACTCTTCTCTAGGCACCCTGTCATATGCTTTCTCTAAATCCACAATGGCACAATGCAGCTCCTTCTGACCTTCTCTGTACTTCTCCATCAACACCCTCAGAGCAAACATTGCATCTGTAGCACTCTTTCTCGACATGAAACCAATTTGCTGTTCACGAATCTTCACCTCTTCTCTTAACCTAGCCTCCACTACTCTTTCCCATAACTTCATACTGTGACTGATCAACTTTATCCCTCTATAGTTACTACAGCTCTGTGCATCACCCTTATTCTTGAAAATCGGTACCAGTACACTTTGTCTCCACTCCTCAGGCATCCTCTCACTTTCTAAGATTTTGTTAAACAGTCTGGTCAGAAACTCAACTGCCATCTCCCCTAAACATCTGCATGCTTCCACTGGTTTCCATTCTTCATCCTCTTCATCGCTGCTTGTACTTCCATCTTGCTTATTTGCTGCACTTCCTGGTTCATTATCCTCACATCATTCAATCTTCTCTCTCTCTTGTTTTCTTCATTCATCAGCCCCTCAAAGTACTCCTTCCATCTGCTCAGCATGCTCTGTTCACCTGTGAGTACGTTTCCATGTCCATCCATTATGGCCCTGACCTGCTGCACATCTTTTCCAGCTCTGTCACTCTGTCTAGCCAATCGGTAAAGGTCCTTTTCTCCCTCCTTACTGTCCAAGTCCTCATACAATTCACCAAACACCTTATCTTTAGCCTTCGCCACTTCTTTCTTCACCCTTTGGTTCATTTCCTTGTACTCCTGTCTACTTTATTCATCTCTCTGTCTGTCCCACTTCTTCTTGGTTCCACCACCAGGTTTCCTTATCCTCCTTCTTCCTTCCAGATGTCACACCAAGTACATATCTAGCTTTCTGTCTTATCACTTCTGCAGTAGTTTCCCAGCAATCCAGTAGCTCTTCAACACCTCCCAGTGCTCGTGTTAACTCCTGCCTAAATTCAACCTTGCAGTCCTCCTTCTTCAGCTTCCACCACTTTATCTTGACTCTGCCCTCACTTTCCTCTTCTTCTTGACCTCGAAGGTCATCCTACAGGCCACCATCTTATGCTGTTTAGCTACACTCTGTCTTTAGCTCCCCTGTCACTAGTTTGCAGTCCCCAATCTCCTTCAGACTAACCCTCCTGAAAAGGTATGATCTACCTGTGAGCATCTTCCTCCACTCTTATAAGTCACCCTCTTCTTAGAGTTAACTACTACTCTTCTAAGTATTAACTACAGCCATTTCCATCCTTTTCACAAAATCTACAACTATCTGACCATCAGCATTACTCTCCTTTATACTATCTCTATCCATCACCTCCTCATCACCTCAGTTCCCTTTACCACCATGTCCATTAAAATCTGCACCAATCGCCACTCTCTCTCCCCCTGGAGAGACACTCTATCACTTCATCTTACTCACTCCAGAATTTTTCTTTCTCTTCCATCTCACAACCAACTTGTGGGGCATAAGCACTAACAAAATTCATTATCACACCTTCAACTTCCAGCTTCAAACTCATCACCCTCCCTGACACCCTCTTCACCTCCTAAACACTCTTCACATACTCTTCCTTCAGGATAACACCTCCCCCATTCCTCCTTCTATCCACACCATGATAAAAAAATTTAAACCCTCCTCCAATACACCTGGCCTTACTACTCCACCATCTAGTCTCTTGCACACAAAATGTCAACCTTCCTTCTCTCCATCATATCAGCTAATTCTCTACCTTTACCAGTCATGCTGCCAACATTCAAAGTCCCTACCCTCACTTTCACTTCAATTTTTTAAAATGAAGCTTTGGAAGCCAAAACTGGAGTCAAAACTGAGTGTGAGTTTGTGTTCTCTCTTTCTCATGCTCTCTCTCTCTGTTCTTGCTGTGTGTGTTCTCTCTCTTTCTCTCCCTCTGTGTGTGTGTTCTCTCACTCTCTCTCTCCCTCTGTGTATGTGTGTGTTCGTGTTCTCTCTCTCACTCTCTGTGTGTGTGTCCTCACTGTGTGCGTGTTCTTTGTTTTTCTCTCTCTCTGTGTTTGTGTTTTCTCCCAGCGGTGGCCTAGTGGTTAGGGAGTTGGCCCTGCATTGTAAGACTGTGGGTTTAATTCCCTCACCAGTAGGTTGACCTGAGGTACCTTGAGCAAGGTGCTGTCCCCATCACTGCTCCCCAGGCGCTTTCAATAGCTGTGCCTGCTGCACGTAGTTTGAGTGCATGGGTTAAATGCAGAGGTCCAATTTCATTGTGGTACACTGTGTGCTATGATCTTGCAATGACAAGGTTTGTCACTTTCACTTTCTCTGTTTTTGCTGTGTTTGTGTTCTCTCTCTCTCTCTCCCTCTCTCTCTCTCTCTGTCAGCACATCATTGAACTATAAGGTGAGGGATGTTTAAACTTGGAATCAAACACATTTAAGAAGAAAGACACACAGCAACAACACGGTAACTGGAGTTTGATGGTATTTGTCTGTCAGGTAACTTTCCAAAACACCTGTACTGACCATTATTCACAGAATCTCCTCTGATGGTGAGAGTGTCTCTGTTTACAGTGTATTGGTAAGAATGAGACTCTGAAGTCCATCCTTGCTGTTTATTCTGTTTCTCCCACTGAAATGTCCATCTATCCTGAGTGTTCATCTCACACTTCAGAGTGACTGACTCTCCAGTGAACACAGTTCCCTCTGGTTCTGCTCTCAGTGTAGGTTTGGGAAGATCTACATAAAGACATTAATGAAATGAGCTGTTGTGTCTAGAAGTGAATAATTCACCTTCAGTTTCTAATTAAAACAATGAAACTTCCTCACTCGTATATTTTCATAGTGGCTGTTCCTTCAATTAAAGCACTGAAATGTTTTTTAAATTAATGTAAAATAAAAGCCAAAAGACATCATAAGCATCACTGCCAGCTAAAATTGAATGAAACAAAAATCACTGTATTAATTCAGCGGGTTACTGCTGCCAGCAGTGCTGCTACATCCATCCATCCATTTTCTGCCGCTTGTCCCAAATGGGGTCGCGGGGGTGTGCTGGTGTCCAACCCAGCACACACAGGGCGAGAACGGGCGCACCCTGGACAGGTCGCCAGCCCATCGCAGGGAGGAGCGGGACGGGGATGGCACCTTGCTCAAGGGTACCTCAGGGCAACCTATTGGGAAGGGGTTTGAACCGTGCTGCTACATGAAATCACTAATTGGAACACTAACCAAAATCAGAAGCTAATTTAGATCAGTCACATCCGACATTCTGATCAATGAACACCCAAGAGATGATCACACTCACCGGTTACGGTCTGTGTAACAGCATCTGCGTGAGGTAAAAAGGAGGTGCAAGTACACGGTGGCGATCTCTGAGATTTATTAGATAACCAAAACACCCAGGGATACTAAACAAACGTGAGCCACAACATTGAACAGGCGAGTCTGGGTTGGGCTGGAACTCCTTAAATACTTAGCCAGCCAGGTGTGAGGGATTGGGTGGTGATGACTGGGTGTTCTGGAAAACGCGGTCAGAATAGGTAGGTCCTAGGTGAGGGAAGAGACAAAGAGCGGTTCAGACCTCTTATGATGAGAACCAATTTTGGATTACGTTTTCCCTCGCCCGGACGTGGGTCACCGGGGCCTCCCTCTGGAGCCAGGCCTGGAGGTGGGGCCCGATAGCAAGCGCCTGGTGGTCGGGCCTTCATTCATGGGGCCCGGCCGGGCACAGCCCGAAGAGGCAACGTGGGTCCCCCTTCCCATGGGCTCACCACCTGTAGGAGGGGCCAAAGAGGTCGGGTGCAGTGTGAGCTGGGCGGTGGCCGAAGACGGGAGCCTTGGTGGTCCGATCCTCGGCTGCAGAAGCTGGCTCTAGGGACGTGGAATGTCACCTCTCTGGTGGAGAAAGAGCCTGAGCTAGTGCGTGAGGTTGAGAAGTTCCGGCTAGATATAGTTGGACTCACCTTGACGCACAGCTTGGACTCTGGAACCAGTCTCCTTGAGAGGGGCTGGACTCTCTTCTACTCTGGAGTTGCCACCGGTGAGAGGCGCCGAGCAGGTGTGGGCATACTTATTGCCCCCCGGCTCGGGGCCTGTACATTGGGGTTTACGAACACCATGTTCAGGCATAAGGGTGTCCACATGTGCACCTGGCACCAGGACACCCTAGGCCGCAGTTCGATGATTGACTTTGTGGTCGTGTCATCGGACTTGCGGCCACATGTCTTGGACACTCGGGTGAAGAGAGGGGCGGAGCTGTCAACTGATCATCACCTGGTGGTGAGTTGGCTTTGTTGGTGGGGGAGGATGCCGGTCAGGCCTGGTAGACCCAAACGTATTGTGAACGTCTGGCAGAGTCCCCTGTCAGGACGAGCTTCAACTCCCACCTCCGGCAAAGCTTTAACCACGTCCTGGGGGAGGTGGGGGACATGGAGTCCGAATGGACTATGTTCCGCGTCTCCATTGTCAAGGCAGCTGACCGGAGCTGTGGCCGTAAGGTGGTCATTGCCTGTGGCAACCCGAGAACCCGCTGGTGGACATCGGGGGTGAGGGAGGCCATCAAGCTGAAGAAGGAGTCCTACCTCGACTCGGGACGTTGTGGGTCGGTGGGGGCAATACTTCTAAGACCTCCTTAATTCCACCAACATGCCTTCTGATGAGGAACCAGAGCCTGGGGACATAGAGGTGGACTCTTCCATCTCTGGGGCTGAGGTTGCCGAGGTGGTCAAAAAGCTCCTCGGTGGCAGGGCTCCGGGGTTGGATGAGATCCGCCCGGAGTTCCTCAAGGCTCTGGATGTTGTAGGACTGTCATGGTTGACATGCCTCTGCAACATTGCATGGACATCGGGGACGGTGCCTCTGGATTGGCAAACCGGGGTGGCGGTCCCCCTCTTTAAGAAAGGGGACTTGAGGGTGTGTTCCAACTATAGAGGGATCACACTTCTCAGCCTACCCGGGAAAGTCTATTCAGGGGTCCTGGAAAGGAGGGTCCGTCGGATAGTCGAACCTCGGATTCAGGAGGAGCAGTGTGGTTTTCATCCAGGTCGTGGAACAGTGGACCAGCTCTACACCCTTGGCAGGGTCCTGGAGGGTGCATGGGAGTTTGCCCAACCAGTCTACATGTGCTTTGTGGACTTGGAGAAGGCATTCGACCGTGTCCCTCGGGGAGTCCTGTGGGGGGTACTCCGAGAGTATGGGGTATCGGATTCCCTAATAAGAGCTGTCCGGTCCCTGTACAGTCGGTGTCAGAGCTTGGTCCGCATTGCCGGCAGTAAGTCGGACCTGTTTCCGGTGAGAGTTGGACTCCGCCAGGGCTGCCCTTTGTCACCGATCCTTTTCATAATTTTTATGGACAGGATTTCTAGGCGCAGCCAAGGCATTGAGGGGTTCCGGTTTGGTGGGCTCAGGATTGGGTCACTGCTTTTTGCAGATGACGTTGTCCTGTTGGCCTCATCAGGCCACGACCTTCAGCTCTCACTAGATTGAATCAATATGAAACATGAAATATAAACCTAATTGAATGAATGGGGTGGCGGGTGGTCTAGTGGTAGGGTAGTTGCTTATGGATCCCAGGTTCAAATCCCACCTCTAGCACTACCACCATTGGGTCCCGGAGCAAGACCCTTAACCCTGAATTGCTCCAGGGGTGATTGTCCCTGTAATCAGGGCATGGATGTCGCTCTGGATAAGAATGTCTGCTAAATGCAGCAAATGTAAATGAATGAACGAGTGTAAAAGGTCTGTGCACAGCTAGAGATGAAGAATCAGTTCAGGCCAGACAGAGTAAAACTCCAGAACTACATACAGTGAGTGAATCATACAGAAGAACATCAGACTCATATTAACACTTTCATTCATTTTTCTGAAATAAAAAATCATCATAAAGCTCAGAGAAGGCAGGTAAGGCAGGCACCCAAACAACCTAATATAATAGATCATGCCTAATAAAAATAAAATAAAGTATTTTAGTGTGTATCACCTGATATGGGAGGGCTCTAATTGAAATGCAGTTAGTAGAAGTCTTGTGTTTCAATACGATTGGTCATCAAATGTCTAAATGCTAAGAGAAGGTGCTTTCTTATCTCTTTAATAATGGATTACACTGAACCACCCAAGACAAAAAAAAAGCAAAAAACAAAAAACAATTATACCATCCCATAATTCCTGAGCATGTAAAGCAATGCATCACAAAAACAAATGACCATGACATCCAGCAAGAACACATTTTTACTTATTATATACAAAAGAGCAGATTAAGGAAGGAAAAAAAAAAATTATAAACCTGACCAGTGAACAAAGAATATGCCTTGATTGGCTGACAGCCAGAAATGGAGTATTATTGTAACAAAATAATTTCCAAATATCTTCTTCTTCTTCTTCTTCTTTTTCTTTCGGCTGCTCCCGTTTAGGGGTCGCCACAGCGGATCAACTGTCTCCATTTCTTCCTGTCTTTTGCATCTTCCTGCTTCAAACCGACCACCTGCATGTCCTCTCTCACCACATCCATAAACCTCCTCTTTGGTCTTCCTCTTCTCCTCTTTCCTGGCAGCTCCATCCTCAACATCCTCCTTCCAATATAATCATCGTCTCTCCTCTGGACATGTCCAAACCAACGCAACCTTGCTTCTCTAACCTTGTCTCCAAGACGTCTAACCTGAGCTGTCCCTCTAATATACTCATTTCTAATCCTGTCCATCCTCGTCACACCCAACGAAAATCTCAGCATCTTTAACTCTGATCTTTAACTCTTTAACCTCCAGCTCCGCCTCCTGCTTTTTCGTCAGTGCCACCGTCTCCAACCCATACAACATAGCTGGTCTCACTACTGTCCTGTAAACCTTCCCTTTTACTCTAGCTGGTACGCGTCTGTCACAAATCACTCCAGCAAAATAATTTCCAAATATGTGAACCTTTATCTCAGTATTAGTGTGAACATCTGTAAATGTGTAAAAGGAGCAGAACATGCATACCTCTGTAAATGTATACAATCATTATAAATCAACTAAAATTGTTTTCACACCTGATTTTTTACTATTTTCTTGTACCTTGACAGATGTACAAAAGCATGTGGACATTTATTTGTATTGCTATTTTTTATTACTATTTTTAATTTCATTTTTTAAAGTTTTTTTTACACAGATATAATATAAAATGCAGCTTAATTTTGTTTTACTATAATTTTAATCATTAAAATATTTGCCATTCTATGAAAGTAAAAACATAAGGGTCTAAACATCTACATGACATTTGACCTTTTAAAACATAATAACTTCTTTAGTTAACAGTTAATAGTTAATTGGTTAATTGGTTAATAGTTGTTGGTGAGTTTTAGGAAAGAACCTAAAGGTTTTTAAGCATTTAAAGCCATTGAAATATCACTTTAGTGCAACAAAATATAACATATAAATATAATATAACAATGTCTGAAATTTATACCACTTTTTATAGCGTGTAAATCTGTTTTCACCAGTAAACCCATCTGGGAACATTGTTTATATAAACATTAGTTTAAGTGCTGTTTTTTTGCAGAACTTATTTAGTGATAACTTTATTTAGATTCTCATTATATATAAAGTATGGTGTGCTTAGATAAGTGATCCAAGACAAAGGAGAGCAGAGGACAAACGGGCCTTGTTTGACTTTTTTTTTATAGAATCCAAGAGCACAGCTGTGGACATAATCCATACAAATTTAATTATACCTAATTAAAGAATTCATCGATGTACGAAGATTTACTAACAGCACTAACTCTAAACCCATAACAAATGAAGACAAAACTACTGGTTAAATATTTGCAATAATGTATATTAAATATATAAATAACTTTAAAATGAAAGGATTTCAGGTAACCACACAAAAGACAACTGCTACATATTGCACAGCCTATGAAAAAGAAGACTGCATTTTAAGGAGCCTTCTAAAAGGGACAGCCTATTCTTGGAGTCTTGACACATTCGGTTTTCAGATGCAGCCTCTTAAGGATGCAGCCCCTGAGACATTTACCTTGCAGCTCTTAATCACTCAGGAAGAGCCCTGTGCCTCCATTTAGTGTTCACAGGAGGTTTATTGGCCATTCCTGCAGGACTCTTATAATCATCCTCTGCTTTTTTAGAAAAGGCACTTGTTCATTCTTGTACGCGAACCTCTAGGACTGGCAGTTAATTTGAAGGAGAAAGTTACGTTTTTAATTAATGGGGATGAGATTACAGTGTTTGTCTAGATTAACATTCATGAGTCCACCATCAGGAGATCACTGAACAGTAATAATGGACATGGCAGAGTTGGCAATATGGTGCATATTGAACAGATTATAAGGTGTTTCTGCAGCTCTCTGCTGTTTTCTGTACCAAATTACATTCAATAACAGAACATCTTCTACTTACCAGTAACATACCAGTAATGACTCTTAAACTCTTACTGCTAATGTCTACTCATGTCTACTCATTCCATCATTACCAGTATCTATTTATTTATCTCTTGTTGCACTCAATAACGCTGCTCTGCCACACTGTCACACTGCAATCAACCTGGGCTGCTTTGTTCTACAACACTGCAGGCCTCTTATGAATTAATGTACTGTCTGTTGTGCTGTCTGTTGTTGTCTGTCTTGTCTGCACTTGTTGCCCTGTTTTGTGTATTATGTTGTGTCTTCTGTTGTCTTGTGTCTTGTGTGTAGCACCAGGGTCCTGGAGGAACGTTATTTCATTTCACTGTGTACTGTGTATATGGCTGAAATGACAATAAAGTCCTACTTGACTTGACTTGACATTTACCCAGAGTGCATCACTGTAGTGTGTGTAGTAGACTGGGTTTCCTCTCCCAGCTCTGCACCAGTACTGGCCTCCATCAGAGACACTCACTGAGCTGATGGTGTAGGAGTGTGTGTCAGTGCTGGTCTCATTCTCAGGGTTATGTGTGTGTTTGGACCAGTAGAACCTCCATCCAGCAGACTGGTCCAACTTACAGTACAGAGTCACTGGGTTTCCTATCAGTGCAGCTCCTTTAGGGCTTGATGTGAGTTCAGGTTTAGGTTTTTCTGCAGTTGGAGATGAATCCCACAGTTCAGATCATGAAGTTTCAGAGTTCACACACTGCTCTCAAAGTCTTTAGCACAGTCATTACTCACCTTCAGCAGAGAGAGACACTCTGTTACTGTCCTGTGATGATGTGGGTCTGTGATCTCTCTCTCCTCTACACCAGTACTGATCCTGATCTGCTGCTGAACTGATGATGGTGAAGGTGTTTAGCTGAGAGTGAGAGACTGCAGTTCTGCTGCTGCTTTTATACCACTGATATCTCCAGTCACTGTAAGAGTTAATCTCACACTTCAGAGTGACTGACTCTCCAGTGAACACAGGACTCCATCTGTTCTCTACAGTCAGTGTAGCTCTGGGTAAAGCTGTGGGGTTAAAAAGAAGAATCTTTCTTTGGTAGACTTTGGTAGAATCTTTGGTAGACAAAGTTGTTCTTTAAAGTTTAGACCACAAAGTTCATACACTGTGTGACTGTAAAAATACTAAAAGTTCCTTAAAACTGTCTCCTAAATGTGTACATATTTTATAAACATAGATCAAATTAAACCTTCATCGATTTAGTCATTTAATAATAATGTATTTTACTAAAAATAATAAGATCAATGAGTAAAAAACAGAAACTGTAATATTCAAGTAATATTCCAATGTTCCAGACAGTCTGTGTGTTTTTAAAAATGGTGGGAAGTTCTTATACTTCTTTTAATTGGTTATTTGTTATACACATATTATCTTTAAGAAACATCCAAAATGCATGAAAATGATATGAAAAATTATTTTTAAAAGCAGAAAAAAGGAAACATTCTAACATAATCTTTACTCACCTTCAACAGAGGGAGACACTCTGCCACTGTCCTGTGATGATATGGGCATCTGATCTCTCTCGTCTTTACACTGTGTGCACAATTATTAGGCAAGTGAGTATGTTGAGGGTTACTTTTAATCTGAAACAAATCAGTCAATACAAAATGATCGATTTAAAAAGTTGTTACAATTTTTTACTAAAAAACTGACACTTTTTTTTCCACACACACAAACGCATGCATACGCATGCACACACACACACACAGAGCACACAAAAACAAACATAGACAACACTGAAATTAATCTAATTAATTATCTAGTTTATTAGAAATGAACTCACCCTTTACAGTGAGTGTAACAGTGTTACTGTACTGTGATGACGTTGGTCTGTAACGTCTCTCTCCTCTACACTGATACTGATCTCCATTAATCACAGAATCTGGTTTTTGGATTGTCTTGTTGGTTAGGAGCAATATAGTGTGTTTATGACAACAGCTTTGAGCTATAAAGTCTCTAATTTGGAACATTTATATCAAAGGTTTTCTGTTCCTACCTGTGCTAGTTAAAGGTGTGACTATCTGATAAAACTGTTTACTATGGGCTGTGAAAGACTCTGGCAATTTCAGAGCAGCCACACTGAAATTAAAATTAAAACTCTGACACCTCCAGCTCCGCTTCCTGTCTTTTTGTCAGTGCCACCATATCCAACCCATATAACATAGCCGGTCTCACTACTGTCCTGTAAACATTCCCTTTTACTCTAACTGATACCCGTCTGTCACAAATCACTCCAGCCACACTTCTCCACTCATTCCAACCTGCCTGCACTCTCTTCTTCACCTCTCCTCCACACTCACCATGATTCTGAACTGGTGATCCCTGTATTTAAATTCATCCACCATTGTCACCTCTACTCCCTGCATCCTAACCACTCAATTTTCCTCCCATTTGATCACACTGATATATTCTGTCTTGTCCTACTCACTTGCATCCCTCTCATCTCTAGAGCATATCTCAATCTCTCCAGGTTCTCCTCAAGCTGCTCCTTTTTCACTATACAGATCACAATATCATCAGCAAACATCATCGTCCACGGGGACTCCAGTCTAACCTTGTCTGTCAACCTGTCCATTACTATTGCAAACAAGAATGGGTACTAGTAAAAAATCCGTACTAGTACACTTTGTCTCCACTCTTCAGGCATCCTCTCACTTTCCAAGATTGTGTTCAGCACAGCCTCTCTCGCATTCTCTTCATTCATCAGTTGCCAAAGTACTCCTTCCATCTGCTCAAAATTCCCTGTTGACTTGTGAGTACATTTCCATTTCTATCTTTAATTGCCCTGTGGGGCATAAGCACTAACAACATTCATTACCACACCTTCAACTTCCAGCTTCAAACTCATCACCCTTTCTGACACTCTTTTCACTTCCAAAACACTCTTCACATACTCTTGCTTCAGGATAACTCTTACCCCATTCATCCTTCAATCCTCATAATGGTAAAAGAGTTTAAACCCTCCTCCAATACACCTGGCCTTACTACCTCACCATCTAGTCCCTTGCACAGACAAAATATAAACCTTCCTTCACTTCATCTTATTAACTAATTCTCCAAAATTCTAAGTCCCTACCCTCACTTCCATTCTCCTCCAATTCCTTCTCTCCTCCTCCCTCCAGACATGCCTTCCTTCCCTACTTCTTCTTCTTCTTTGGCCAACAGTAGCACAATTTCCACCAGCACCCTGTAGGATAACAGTACTGGTAGCAGTCATTGTTAACCCGGACCTCGGCCAATCCGGAATGGAAATCTGTTTTGTTGTCCACATAAAGTTTTACACTGGATACCCTTCCTGATTTATTCCCCCTCATTTATCTGGGCTTGGACAGGCATGAAGAAATACGCTGGCTTGTGCCTCTCTAGTGGCTGGGTTTAGTTACAGATGTTACGGATTTCACAAAAATCCACTAATTAATGACATTTCGAAGTACAGGTTAGGATTTGAGCCAAACCTGGGAAGAGAGCTGGTGGGCAAATGCTTTGCTCCCTTTGGGTTGGGAAGAAGTTACTGCTTCAAGAGCTTAAGCATCTTGGGATATTGACAGTCAGATGAGGGAAGCAGCAGCAGTTATGTGGTCACTAAACGGAACTGTTGTGGTGAAGAGGGAGTTGAACCAGAGGTTGGGTTGAGCATAGTGAAGATGCTCTCACTGGAACAGAATGCAGGATCATTAAAGTGGTTTCCGCATTTCTTTGACTCTGTTTAATTGCTGACTTGAAAAAAAATAGTTGGTGTTAGTTGGACTTCAATTCTCCATGATACACCCCACCTGGTAATCCAGCACAGGACTTTTAATTTAATATTAAAAAAACTACAGCTACAGAAAACAGAACACAAACTGCTGCAATAATTTACTGACTTATTACTGCCAGCAATGTTACTGCATAAGATTAGAAAAATTTAAATGATTATTTGTCAATGTGAAACAGCACAGCACACAGTGAACTACAACAAAATCCAGCATCTGTTTTTAACCCACACACACTGTCACGGTTTCGTTATGTTTTGGTCACAGTAGAGGGCGCTCTGTTCTGACAGCACACCTGTGCCTTCTGAGCTCAGGTGTGCTCAGTCAGAAAAGACCACCCTCTACCGGGACCAAAACAAAACCGTGACACACACACACACACACCTTGCAGCAGGGTGCAGCTATAGAAAGCACAGAAAAAGGGACAGTACCTTGCTCAAGGTTACTTAAAGGCAACCTAATGGTCTGGGATTAAATCCATGACCTTCTGATCCTGGGGCCTATTTCCTAACCACTAGCCCACCACTGCCCCAATGCACCGTTAGTTAACAAAATAACCTTTTCATGCAGTTTGATTTCTTATTCTAGTAAAAAGAAACTGATGGCGTCCCTTTCTAGACTGATAGTGACTCTCTGGTTCTACAGTCAGTGAAGCAGATGAAGAGCTTTTATGGTCACTTCCATTAATGAACACTCAAACTAAACATCTGTACTGATGTGATACTGAGGTAAATGAACACTGAAAAGATGGTCACACTCATCTGATACAGTCAGTGTAACAGCAGCACTTTGGTATGAGGACCAAAACCCATATGTCACTATGCAGGTGTATTCACCACTGTGCAAGAGCTCAACAGGACTGATTATGAACTTCTGTTCATAAATTAAAGTAATGGGCGAAAAACCTTTAAACCATCTGTACGTCCACAAAGTGTGTCTTCCTCCCCGTATGTCACATGTCAGAGTGACACTTTCTCCCACGAATGCATGTTCAGGATCTATGCTCAACACAGCTTGTGGTTTTACTGTCAAAAGAAGAAACACTTTGTTGTTATTTTCTCTTTGTTTTTCTTTTTTCCATTGTTTTCCACATTTACCTGTTACTGATCATTTGTAAGAATGTGTAAAAAAAAAAAAAGGTGTGAAAGGACATGTGGTTATGCTGTCAGTGGAGATCTGAGCAGATACACAGTGATTCTCTGTTCTCTGTCTCTAACTCATGGACAGGCTGGAGGTTTTTTTTTATCAGGAACTTCTAAGATTAATTAATCTATATATTTTAAAGTATACAATACATTATTACATAAAATTATATTTCAGGCATTCTTTAAGCAGTAAAAGTCAATACTTAAACTTTGATGGGCCCAAGCTTAAATTTGCAAAGTTACATTAGCCTAGCCATTAGACTAGCATTTTCAATTTTTAAAATCTATGATATGACATGACTAGATCAGCATTAGATGAGTTGAATTACAATGACCCATGCTCTCCTATCATAAAATCAATTTATAACTGGTTTTAGTGTTAATTTCAGTCACCCTAAGTCTGTTTTCCTTCACAGGAAAAAATAATAATTTGTACCATTCTATTCAAATGAATGAAATGAACTGTAAATATATTTTTATAAATACGTTATATGTATTTATATATATATAAAAGTATGTGTGTATATATGTATATATATATGTATGTATGCATAGGTAAGTACGGGTGCAAAAAATAAATACTAGTAATAAGTAATAAAGTATTGCAGTGGTAAAGTGATTATCAGTTCAAGAGTCTGATGGCCAGGGGGGGAAGAAACTGTTTCTCATCCTGGAAGTGGAGGCGCGTATGCTGCAGAACCTTTTCCTGGATGGCAGGAGGGAGAAGAGAGTGTGGGACATATATATCGGAGCTGCAACGTCTCAGACCGCAAGTCCCTACAACGGGTAGTGAGAACAGCTGAGAAGATCATCAGGGTCTCTCTGCCTCCTGGTCAGGGAAATTTCCACCAACCGCATGCATCGGCAAAGCAACCAGCATTGTGGATGATCCCACACACCCGGGAGAAGAGAGTGTGGGACGGGTTCTCACTACCCATTGTAGGGACTTGCAGTCAGAGACGTTGCAGCGGGAGCAAAAAAAAGATTTTTAGGGACTTGCCGTCTGAGACTCCCGTACATCAGGATGCTCTCAATTGTCCCCCTATCAGACATATATATATATATATATATATGTGTGTGTGTGTATATATGTCTATATAAGGGGGCAGCGGTGGCCTAGTGGTTAGGGTGTTGGCCATGTGATCGGAGGATCTGGGGTTCGAACTCCTTCCCAATGGGTTACCCTGAGGTACCCTTGAGCAAGGTGCCGTCCCTGTCCCGCTCCTCCCTGCGATGGGCTGGCAACCTGTCCAGGGTGCGCCCCCTGTCCTTCGCTCTGTGTGTGCTGGGTTGGACTCCAGCACTCCCCCGCGTTCCCGTTTGGGACAAGCGGCAGAAAATGGATGGATGGATATATATATATATCCCACACTTTCTTCCCCCTCCTATCATCCAGGAAAAGGGACTCCACTTCCAGGATGAGAAACTTTCTTCCCCCTGGCCATCAGACTCTTGAACTGATAATCACTTTAGCACTGCAATACTTATTTATGTATTACTAGTATTTATTTTCTTGCACCCGTACTTTAACCAAAACACTGCTGCTCCATCATACTGCCAGTAGCATGGGCTGCTTTGCTCTGCAACACCGCAAGAACAAAGCAGCGTCGGATGAATGTACTGCATGTTCTGTCTATTGTCCTGTCTGTTGTTGTTGCACTTGTCTGTCTGTCTTGTTTTGTGTCTTATGTCGTCTTGTGTAGCACCAGGGTCCTGGAGGAACGTTATTTCGTTTCACTATGTACTGTGTATGTAGTTGAAATGACAATAAAATCATACTTGACTTGACTTGATAAACATCAACTAGATTTGGTTATATAGTAAATTTTGCACTGTACGTATCTCAAATTATAATACTTATTAATTAAATTATAATTTGTGTTTTCATTTGGCTGTTTTGGAAATGTTACAGTAATTTATTAAGCACATGGTTTAAATCATACATGATTTATTTGAATGAAAATAAAATAAGCTAGTGTGAGTATAGCTTACACTATAGCTGAGTAGTGTAAGTGAATGATTCACTTTGAGTTTGTCCACAGTGCATGAGAACAGTCAGCACTAAAGCAGGGATGGAAACTGAAGAAAATATGCATTAATATTAAATATAACCTGGAATAAAGATAGAATGAATAAATCTGAAAACCTACAGAAAGTGAGTCATACAGAAGGACATCAGACATCACACCTTCATCCAGCAGAGCTCACTCTACTGAGTGTTACAGAGAGAGCACTGAGCGCAGAGCAGACTTTGGGATCCCTTCTGCTAAAATCCTCATGGAAATCTTGTCAAAGCAACAACTTTTCATTTTTTTCCACTTTTTTCAAATAAGCGTTCCTCCTGTCAGAACATTCTGCGTTGCCGTGCTGCTCAACACTAAAGCTGCATCCACTATGTTTTCAGGTAATGTAAGTCAAAAAGAAGTTTATCCTTTAAAAGTTAAATGTTAAAGTGGCAGGATCAATAAACCTTATATTTATGAAATGGGAAAGAAATTTTCAGCATCAAATTTAGCAATACTCCCAATGGAATTTGAAAAAGTAAAGTTTTTTTTTATTGTAAACATGTTTTCTCTGTCCTAATTTAACACTGGCCTGGGCATCGTTGATAAACTGCGATAGATATCCAATTGAGTATCAGAGGGGCTGAATTGTTCTGTTCATCATTCATCTACAGAACTAAAATGAATAATAATGATGCTAAAATTGCTGCTGTGATACTTCCATAAGTTTTTAAGCCAATGTGTAAATTTCATTACAAATGCAGGCCTAAATACCTAAAAAACAATTTCCTAGTATAATCTAACACACAAAAAACAAAGTTGATATATATGTAAATAAGCTAGAAAGAACAAGAATGTTACACTATTTATTGAATTGTTAGGGTGGTGGTGGTCTAATGGTAGGTACTTGCCTATGGACCAATGGCTCAAGAGGTCCCAGGTTCGAATCCCACCTCTAGCACTACCACCACTGGGTCCCTGAGCAAGATCCTTAACTCTGAGTGTCTCCAGGGGGACTGTCCCTGTAATTAGGACATGGAAGTCGCTCTGGATAAGAGCGTCTGGTAAATGTAAATGTTTATTGAGTTTTAAAATGACAAAGGTATGTAACTGACCAGCAGATGTCACTGTGGTGAGATGTTTTAAACATGTCATAAGATCAAACTGGGGCAGCGGTGACCTAGTGGTTAGGGTGTTCAAACCCCTTCCCAATCGGTTGCCCTGAGGTACCCTTGAGCAAGGTGCCGTCCCCATCACGCTCCTCCCTGCGATGGTCTGGCGACCTGTCCAGGATGTGTCCCCCGTCCTTCACCCTGTGTGCACTGGGTTGGACTCCAGCGCTCCCTGCGACCCCGCTTGGGACAAGCGGCAGAAAATGATGATGATGATGATGATAAGATCAAATTCTTTTCTTGCTCAGTTATTTAATGCTATCACTCGAAAATTTCATGATCTAATAACATTTACTATCATAAAGAAACATTCCATGTTCCACTAGACGTGAATTAGGGGAAGGTTCCATGTTCCACAAAAGATTATCAGGGAAAGGTTCCCTAAATCACTAATTTAAGTCACTCTTGACTCTCCATGCACTCCATGTGGGTGGTGGTAGTCTAGTGGCAGGATGCTCACCTATGGAGGTTGCAGGATCGAATCCCACCTCCAGCACTACCACCATTGAGTTCCTGAGCAAAACCCTTAACTTCAAGTAGCCCAAGGGGGACTGTCCCTGTAACTCTATGTGAACCAGAAAGGGTTCCAGCATCCTGTGACCCTGGTGAAATGTGCTAGAGTCTCACTGTAATTAAACCTTTAGTCATCTGAAAAAAATATGTGTAACCTGTAAATTATAAAGATATTTAAATTCAGTTCAGTGCTACCACTTAGTAAGATGGTGAGTGCAGATGGTCAAATTTTGAAAGTCACATTGATACATATAAGATCTCAGCTTAGATCTGGTTACCAGACCAACCAGAGAAAACCCACACAGACACAGAGAGAACATGCAAACTCCACAAAGAAATGCCAAGGACCATCCAGAAGGAGCCCAGAAAAAAAGATTCTGTTTATAAATCTAATATTTATACAAAATATATATCTCTTGTAAGCAGAAATGATGATAATAATGACACGCATTACACATTAGGATGATGCACTGTACACTCACACAAAACAAACTTAAAAACTGTAGAGAAACAGATGTAGTGTTGAGGTTTATACTGAGCCATAAAAATCTGTAATCTGGGTAAGAAATAGTCACTCCATGAGATTTCGTAAAATAAAGTACCTAAATTACAAAAAAAAAGTACTGCTTTCAGATTAAGTAAATATATAATTAAAACAGCTCAAAAGATTTATTTGAAGAGGCCTCATAAACAACCATGTTCACACTAATAAAGATATTAAACTGCATTTACTCACCGAGAATGACAGAAAGTGTCCCGAGTTCCATGAAGTCCCACTAATGACTGAATAACTGAGTGAAAAAGACGCTCTGTTTTAAACAATTAGGACTTCCTGTGAGAGAGAGGCGGGGTTGTTTGTGATGTTATTATTATGATAATATTTGTTATTATTATTATTTTAAATTATGTTATTATTATGTTAGTCTGAAATATCAATGAAATACAGCACACTCGATTTTTGTTTATTCTAGCAGATGAACAAATGAGCAAAATAAAAACAGCAACAATAAATAAATAGAATAAAATTACAGGACTATTTATAGATACATTACTAAAAAAAAAGCACCTCACAATGTCTGCATAAACTATAGCTAAAATAAAGTTTTAAACATTGTTAATCAGCAACAAGAAGGGCTGCCATGATGATAAAAATCAGGTTTTTGATGGCTGAGTGCTTTCCTTCACAATACTTTTCAGATGTTATCCTCTGGGCCTGAGCGCATTTGGTGTTGATGATGGGGTTTTTGTTTTGATGGTAAGATATTGACTTTTCTCACAAAATCATAATAACCAGTTAATATCGCATGTTTAAATCACCTTTTTAATTAATTTTTTTACCTCATTACTAGCCTTGCTGACTTTTCAAATTTTCATACTGTCCCAACTTAATCTGGTTTAAGAAATCTCCACAGTGCTGACTCTGCCCTTCTGCAAGTATCTTAATAATCTCTTGACCTGATGACTCAAGAAAAAGCATAGTCCTATTTCTTTTAGGCTTGAGGTCTTTGACACTGTTGATAGTAAAATGTCTTACCTATACAAAGAAAATTTTTGTCCAATCACCTTTGATAACCCATCATGCCTTTTGTATTTCTTGTATTTTCTTCTTTTACAATGCAATTTAAATACTTAAATACTTCCTACTTTTAAGTTGCTTTAATTAAAATGATCTAAATACTTGTGAACTGTAAGTATACATAGTTTCTACCTGGTTTAATTTATTGTATCAGTACAATATGTGATGTAAGTTCAAAATTAAGCTTTGTAAAGTTTTTGGAGAATTGGTGGCGAGCATAGCTGCCTGCCAAGCAGTTGAAAAGGGTTTAAATTCCCATCAACCGCAAAGGCTAAAGGGGTGATGATGGTCTAGTGGTAGGATACTGGCCAAGAGACCAAGAGCTTGCAGGTTCAAATCCCCAGCATTACCATAAATGGGTTCCTGAGCAAGACCCTTAACCCCAAGTTGCTGCAGGGGGACTGTTGCTGTGGTTGCCGAGTTGCTCTGGATAAGAGTGTCATTAAATGCTACAAATGTAAATGAAATTCAATGCTGTACTTTGGGGAAAGATCTGATGTGAACTTTTCTGTTGTTACTGCTGGGAGCTTTGTGAATTCCACACTGGTGAACCACAGAGCACATTCAGGAGAAACAAAGCAAAGCAAAACAGACCCAAACTATGATAGTGCAGTCATTCCAAACACTGCTGAACCAGGTAACAGGTAGTCAGGAATCATGACATGAGCTGTTAATGTTCATTAAATCAATCATGAACTACAGTTATTTTTAAGATTTTAAAGACAGTAAGTCATTCTCTCAGTAATCTATAGATAAACTCAGTAATTTCTGGTAATAGCCAACTACTCTAATGATCAGTTATTCACTAAGTAACCACTCAATCTCTTGGTAGTTAATAACAGCTCTTCTTATTCTTCTTCTTCCTCTTCTGGATTTGAAATAAAGCATGGGGTTGGAGGTTAAAATGCAGAAGGCCTGCAATGTACACCTCTAATTTGTGGATAACAAAGAAATCCATTACTACCAATTGTTTAGATGAAGTGATTTGTCAGTTGTTTTAACAATAGAAACTCTCATTATTAGGGTATGGTCAAAAGATCTGTCAAAAGGTCTGGAGTTGATACATGGCATTTGCATTTCAAAGAGTAAAGAAGATAAAAAGTAGTGTCAATGCTGGGGAAGAAAGCCAGCATGGTCATTGAACACACACCTCAAAAAAACAACCAAGCCTGTGCTAGAGTGATGCAAGATCAAGTGTGGAGAAAGACTCAATTGATGGCATTTGTGTAAGCGTGAGAACTATCCCAACTGCAGCATAGTATTTAAATTTATAGTTAACTTGTCTAGTTTTCAGTTCACTGTTATCAGTTGAGTAATTAAGTGAACCTCATTGGTAGAAGCACTCTGTGTGGCCTACTCACGTTTTCCCAAAGCTGGCCAAAACATTTATTATGCTTGTGCAATAGCATGGTGGTTTGGACCGTACATAAACACAGAATCGGGATTGTAGAACTGGGCTTGATTAAATGTAAACATAAACATAAACACACCCCAGCCTTTACCAAACACAGCATTCACACACTTGAACAGAACATGAATCCATGAAGGGCCGATATTCTGCTCTGACTCAGTCTGACCTTTATACCTTTGGACCAAAGAGACACTAGCTTCAACAGACTTGCTTCACTTGTACTGAGGTACATAGTAACTGTAACTATCTGACTGACTGACACTCTGTATTAAGAAGTCATAATTTCCAGAGAGAGAGGGAGAGGGAGAGGGAGGGATAAAGAGGTCATTCAAAATAGTTAATCCATTAAACTGATAACATGATTTGTGATAGATGTCAATGATCCTTTTAAGTGAAAGTGACTATTTGTCATTATTATTGCACAGCACAGCACAGCACACACCAAATGTGTAGTAGTGGGCAGCTACATGCAGCAGCGATGGAGACGGCACCTTGCTCAAGGGTACCTCAGTTCAACATAATGGTCTGAGTTTCAAACCCATGACCTTCCGATTATGGAGCCTAGTGTCTAACCAATAGGCTAACCAACTGCCCTGCATTTATAATAAAACAGAAACTTTATATGAAACTGTTATAATTTCACTCCGATGGGCTGGCGACCTGTCCGGGGTGTGTCCCCCGTCCTCGCCCTGTGTGCGCTGGGTTGGACACCAGCACTCCCCCGCGACCCCGTTTGGGGCAAGCGGCAGATAATGGATGGATGGATGTTATAATTTCATGAGCAGCATTTTCAAGTTAAATCATCTTAATTTATGAAGCTGTGAAAAAGTGTTCACTGGCATGTTTGTTCACTTGCACGTGTGAATTTACGTTTCCAAATTTAGTAGCTTGTTTTAAAAACACCAATACCACAGATCTTTATCAGCTTATGTCTTTGAAGCTAAAATATCTGTGATGTTGATCTTTAACATATATGATATGACTGGCATGCAGATTATGAGGGAACATGGTATATCATGCCATGGTTTATCATGACATTTGATTGCTGAGAACATCAGAGGATTGCTTTTGATTTTTCTTTTTTCATTTTACTTGTCAACTTGTCTTTGTGAAATACAACACAGCACACAGTGAAGCGCAACAAAATTCAACCTCTGCATTTAACACAAATCCAGCAGGGGGCAGCTATTGCCCATGGAGCAGTGATGTATTTACAATGTATTTCCTAACTTTGCTGTGCTGAAAGGCCCCGCTGGGTGAAACAGTACTGAAGATAATGTTTTTAGTTTAGTGATGAAGCTGAATGTTGGGAAACTTTGGTTACTGCCATGTTTGATTAAGTGATGTGTTTCTATGTAGAGCAGAATTGACTTCTGGTTCTGTTTAATACATTCATGTATGTAATCTTTCTCTAAACATGCTATAATTGTTTTGTGTTTTAGCTCACACTGAACTTTCTCTGATTCTCATGTTAAAAGCAGAGCAGGAGGCCTTTTAGCTCCCTGCCCTCAAACCACAACTTGTTAACACTTGTTCTAGGAAGTCTTAACACAGACAGAAACACAAAAACTGTTGCAGGGAAGATTGTTGAAGAGCAAAGTTAACACTACAAAAAAATATATAAACAATAAAGTGGTTAGGGTGTTGGCCGCACGATGGGAGGATCGGGAGTTCGAAGCCCTTCCCAATAGGTTGCCCTGAGGTACCCTTGAGCAAGGTGCCGTCCCTGTCACGTTCCTTCCTGCGATGGTGTGTCCCCTGTACCTCGCCCTGTGTGAGCTGGGACGAACTCCAGCACTCCCCTGCAACCCCGCTTGGGACAAGTGGCAGAAAAAGACTGACTGAATAAAATGAAGCATTTCTTTTTTATTGGTCTTCTATTCTATTTCTATTACAGCCCGATACTGTGCACCATCCCCATATATTTCCATACTCCATTCACATAAAGTGAATTCACAGTCATGTGTATCTGCATACTCACATGCACAATGTTTCGTATCTAGATTTGGAGTCAACGTTTCTTCAAGTTCAGTTCAAATTTGAATTACTACGCACTTTTAAATGTTTTTCTATACAATGACGTTTTATTGTTTTAAAAATTTTCTGTTTATTTTTACCATTGTATATATCTGTTTGAACCTTTTGTTCCCTTTAAGTGAAAATAATTTGACTTTTCATTAGAAGGAAAGACAAGCTGGTAAAATAAATATTTTTCTGACATTTTACTGTAGATTAATCACTTTGTGTATTATGTGGGGTGGTCTAGTGGTAGGTAACTTGCCTTTAGCCCTCTAGACAAAGGTTGCAGGTTCAAATCTCACCTCTAGCACTACCACCATTGGGATGCTAAGCAAGATCCTTAACCCCAAGTTGCTCCAGAGGGACTGTAATTAGGATGGGGAAGCCGCTCTGGATAAGAGCATTTGCTTAATGCCATAGATGTAATGTGTCCACTTGAATATTATTTTACTTATTTTTGGAAAGTCAGGATGAACATGTGATTGTGAGCAAATGTGATATAATTAATGTGCAATAGGTCAGTTATATGGTTAATAATTTTGAGTTCAAGAAATTAAAGTGCAAACTGATCAGAATCATAAAAAAATATTTTGATTCCAAGGGGAAATTAAACTTAAACTTAAAAGCTTAAACATAAGAAACATTGATCAATTGTAACAATAAACTGAATGGTGCAAGTCTGATTTACTGACAACAAGCTGAATGGTGTGTGTATGTTTATTTGCATGGTATTACTGCAAAATAATTCTCCACAGAGCCCTGCTGCTCCATACTGAGGCTTAATGATTATCTTCCTAATCATCATCCTAACAACATGAAGATGCTAAGAACATTGCTTTCACCCGTCTGTTTAGGCCTCTCTACCAAGACCTTTTTCTAAGTTTCACTTCCTCAGTAACCGTTGTTGAAATGACAAGTCAGACCACAAAACCAGCAATAACCCCGCTCTGCTCTGACTGTGAGAAGGCAGTGGGGGGTGATGGTAATCTAGTGGTAGGATACTCACCTTTAGACCAAGAGCTTAAGCTTAAGTTTAAATACCACATCCAGCACTACCAGCACTGGGTTCCTGAGGAAAACCCTTAATCCCTAGTTGCTCCAGGGGGACTGTCCCTGTAATTTGGAACTGGAAGGCACTCTGGAAGAGAGAGTCTGCTCATTACCGTAGATGTAAATGATACAACACCCTGTATTTGGCCATAGGTGTGTTGATCATTGTAACGATGTAGTGTCATGGGCTGGACATCAATGCAGAGCTGAAAGCTTCGTACTGAACTTTAATAACAAGAGTAACGTGTACAGAACTCATAGAATGAATATACTGAAAATAACTAATAATATACTGAATGACCAGCGCCCTGCTCTGATTCATTGGGGCTTATAACGCCAACCCCCGATGAGACACACCTGGCACCCAATGCCAAGGTGTGCATAATCAGAGCAGGGAGCCCTCTACCGTCACAGTACCCCACCCCAAAGGTGCCACTCCTGGGCCACCAGACCCTGTCTCATCTGAAGCAGGACCCCAAAAGGAGGTTAGACCCCAAAAGGAGGTTACACAAGTGTTCAACAAAAAGTCCAGCTAAAGTTCTACCGTACGCTCCGCTGTCACGGCGGTCTTCCTGGAGGGTTCGGCTGCAGCCTCTGAAACCTTGCTTTCTCTCCAGCAGTCTGGCTTGGATGCAGCCCCTCAAGACCCTGCCTCCTCCGGCGGACTTGGACCTTGTCCCTCAAGCCCCGCCTCCTCTGGCAGACTTGGACCTCGTCCCTCAAGCCCCGCATCCTCCTACAGACTTGGACCTCGTCCCTTAGGCCCCGCCTCCTCTGGCGGACTTGGACCTCATACCTCAGGCGCCGCCTCCTCTGGCAGACTTATGCAGAATTCCGTTCTTTCTAACTTGGAACAGTGGCACCCACCTCCTGCCTTCCCAGACTGACGTGACGACAGCGCTGAAACCCCCCTTCCCAGGTGGCCGTATTTCCCGGTGCAAAACCCCCATCTTCCCAGGCTGGCCTGAACGCCCTCGCCGACACCCTGTTTTCCCTGGTCAACGTAAGCAACAACGTCGTCAGTCTGCCCTTCCAGGTTACGAAACCTGAACGAAACCCCGTCTGCATAAGCCCACCCAGGCTGACACAACTGACCACACTGAAGCCTTGTCCAACCGGGCTGATGGAAGTGACAGCGCCAGCGCCCCGCCCACCTATGCTGATGTGGCCCACCTATGCCAGGTCTCCACCTACCTGGGCTAGCGTGGGTGACAGCCCCGGCATCCTGCCTACCTGGACTGACAAGTGTGTCGCCAACCTCGCAGCCTCCACCTCCGTGGTGAAGCTGGCAGATGTCTTTGAAGTCCCACCTTGTGCAGATGAGTGAGCCGGCATCGCAGCCCCACTTCTCCAGGGGTTAATGCGGGAGCCGGCTTCGCAGCCTCGCCCTCCTGGTTGCTGGAGCTGGAACTGGCGCAGCCTCAGCCAATCCTGGGAGGGGAGCGGACGTCGCAAAAACACCTTAGGCGCAGCTCAACCTCTATTGTCCCAGCCTCCAGCACCTGGAAGGTCCAGTGGTTCTTTCGCAGACATCCGAAATGGAGCTCTTGGCTCACAACATCCATTTGTGGCAGATGGTCATTGCCGTAACGGTGGCGAGGTGCAGGCAGGACATCAATGCAGAGCCAGGAGTCAGGAACAAGACTTTATTATTCATAGTTACTAAACCAAGATACAATTAACTATTGTAGCGTCCAAAGCAAGACACCAAGAATTACAATAGAGACCGAAACAAGATAGGAATTACCAAAACCATCATTAACGTGAGGCTTCACCTCGTGGATGAGCCGCGCTCTGTTCTGACTCATCGGGCAGAACAGCAGCCCCAATGAAGCACACCTGTGCCTTCATGAGCTCAGGTATGCTCAGTCAGAACAGAGCACCCTCTTCCGTGCCCATATGCCGTGTTGTGGCTTTTATTTATAAGGAACATCAATGGTATTTATTATAAAACTAATGACGGACTAATGATGTAGACTCATATCTACAAATAATCGTAGATATTAATTATTTCTCTTTGAAATATAATGTTACCCTACCTATTTAAATATAAGTGAAAAAACTGCTTTTAAAAATAAGTGAAATAAATAAGGGACTCTCTGGCAATCCATCACAGGCCCCACACTGACAGTCATAGCTCTAACCAACATATTAGAAAATAAGTGATTAGTTAAAAACCTTTTTAAAAATGCAGAGCCTTGTATAGAAGGTGCCGTCCCCGTCACGCTCCTCCCTCCAATGGGGTGGCGACCTGTCCAGGGTGTGTCCCCCGTCGTTCGCACTGTATGAGCTGGGATGGACTCCAGCACCACCCCCCCCCCCCCCCCATCGGCAGAAAATGACTGACTGACAGAGCCTTGTATATTCAAAGAGGACACATGAACTGAATACTGAAGGAACTGTATCTTTATTACAAATTTATGTGTGAACACAAGATATGCAATATGACTCACTCATACCCCCCAACACACACACTCCCCCATCATCACACATCAAAACCCAAACAGTACTATTTTGTTCAAATCCAATATGCCCTTTAGCTAGACACATTCTTTTTTGTGACCCATATATGACTCTAATATGAATATACCTGTAGCCTGAATTGACCCAAATGCAAACATTCATATCAATAATTTTGAAAGTGAACGTGACAACCCTTGTCATTGCAAGGTCACAGCACAAAGTGAACCACAACGAAATTGGACCACTGCATTTAACCCATACACTCAAACACCATGCAGCAGGGGGAAGCTATTGAAAGCACCCGGGGAGCAGTGATGGGGACAGTACCTTGCTCAAGGGTACCTCAGGGCAACCTACAGGTAAGGGGTTTGAAACCACAGTCTTCCGATCCTGTGGCCAACTCCCTATCCACTAGCCACCGCTACCCCTTGCGTCTGATTTCTCACACCACTCATAAAAAAAACAGTCATTACACATGGAAAAATAGCAGCACAGACTTTCAAACTGTCTATATATACTACTCAAAATAATTAAAGGGACACTTTAAAAACATCCATCCATCCATCCATTATCTGCCGCTTGTCCCAAACGGGGTCGTGGGGGAGTGCTGGTGTCCAACCCAGCGCACACAGGGCGAGGACGGGGGACGCACCCTGGACAGGTCGCCAGCCCATCGCAGGGAGGAGCGGGACGGGGACGGCACCTTGCTCAAGGGTACCTCAGGGCAACCTATTGGGAAGGGGTTCGAATCCCCGATCCTCTGATCAAGTGGCCAACGCCCTAACCACTAGGCCACCGCTGCCCCCACTTTAAAAACATCAGATCTCAATTGGAAAAAAAATCAAGCTGGATATCCATACTGATGTGGAATGGGTAATGTGTTAGGAACAAAAGGCCACATCATTTGACAAAAATGAAAATTATCAACCTGCATAAGGCTTTATTCAAAGTCACCAAGAAAACTGTACTGAAAAACTGATGCTGCAGGCTAGTCCAATTTGCTGAAATATCATTGTAGCAACTCAAAATGGTACTCAGTAGTTTGTATGGCCCCCACATGCTTTTATGCATGCCTGACAACATCCTGGGGTATCTCCTCCCAGACCCTGACCAGAGCATCACTGAGCTCATAGGCAGTCTGACGTGCAACCTGGACCTAAACATAATGTCCCAGAGATGTTGTATTGGATTTAGGTCAGGTGAGTATGGAGGCAAGTCAATAGTATAAATGACTTCATTCTCCAGGAACTGCCTGCATACTTTTACCACATGAGGCCAGGCATTATCATGCAGCAGGAGGAACCCAGGACCCACTGCACCAGTGAAAGGTCTAAGGATTTCATCCCGATACCTAATGGCAGTCAGGGTGCCATCATTTAACCTGTACAGGTCTGTGCATCCCTCCATGGATATGCCTCCCCAGACCAACACTGACCCACCACCAAACCCATTATGCTGAACAATGTTGCAGGCAGCATAATGTTCACCACACCTTCTCTAGACCCTTTCATGTCTGTCACATGAGCTCAGAGTAAACCTGTTATCATCTGTGAAAATCACAGGGCACCAGTGCAGGACCTGCCAATTCTGGTGTTCTCTTGCAAATGCCAGTCAAGCTCTACGGTGCTGGGCAGTGAGCACAGGACCCTCTAGAGCATGTTTGGCACTGAGGCCACCCTCATGAAGTCTGTTTCTAATGGTTTGGTCAGAGACATTCATGCCAGTGGCCCACTGGAGATCACTTTGTAGGGCTCTGGCAGTACTGATCCTGTTCCTCCTTGCACAAAGGAGCAGATACCGGTCTTGCTGATGGGTTAAGGGCCACCTAGGCCCTGTCCAGCTCTCCTAGAGTTCCTGCCTGTCTCCTGGAATCTGCTCCATGCTCTTGAGACTGTGCTGGGAGACACAGCAAACCTGGTAATGGCATTGATGTGCCATCCTGGAGGAGTTGGACTGCCTGTGCAATCTCTGAAGGGTCTAGGTATTGCCTCATGCTACCAGTAGTGACACTGACCCTAGTCAAATGCAAAACCACTGAAAAGCAGACAGAAACAGATGAAAAGGAAAAAAGATGAAACGGAAAGGTCTGTGGCCTCCACCTGCAAAACCATTCCTGTTTTGGGGGTCATCTAACTGTTGCCCCTTTAGTGCACCTGTTAATTTAATTAACACCAAAACAGCTGACATGGATTAACAACCCCCTCTGACACTTTACTAACCAGATCAATATCCCAGAAGTTTAACTGATTTCATACTACACTCTGATTAATAAGTGTTCCTTTAATTTTTTTGAGCAGTGTATTTAAGTGAGAAAGTGAAAAAGAAGGCTGGATATTTCTGCTGTGTTTACTGGTGGACACTGCCACAGTTGTCATGCTGCCAGGATGATGTTAATTGGTGTGTATACATGAATTTCAAGCTGAGCATTCTCTTAAAGAGCATACTTTGATGTATCAAAGACAATTTAATATGAGACCACATTGAAAGTATTTAGCTCTAAAACTAGGTTAAGGCCTTCTTAAAATAAGAAGCTGTGGGAAGTGGCTGTCCAGTTGGTGGAAACTTCAAACTGAAGCAATTTAAATTTGATTTATTTGCTTAAAAGCACACAAAGCTGTAATCTTGCTGTAAACGCCATTGTTTGGTCATTCATCAACAAGCTCTTCTATCACTGCATTCTTTGTGGTTGCCTCATTGGGTTTAGCTGTGAAATACACAGTGATACATGTTTCAACTGAACATTTAATCAAAGATTATGATTCAGATACAAGCTAATAATAAAGAGCCTGTGAGAGTGATGATAAAAATGTATTTATTATAAGTGACACAAAGAAAGGCTCACCTGGAGCTCTGTAACATTTCACCCCTAGAATGATGGACACCAGCAGATATGGAGACACTGCCATTAAACTACTGAGCAGTCTGAGCACTGAGAATGAAGATCCTGTGTGTGAGACATAGACACACACACACACACACAAATTTAATTCTCAAACATGCAACAATCCTGAAGTAAGATATCACACCTGCATTCTCTACACTCTGTAAATGCTACACCATAAAGGATGGATGTAGCACTACATTAATGTAAAATATTTCCAACAAAAAAAAAAATTGTTTACATTGAAAAGTGGTGCATTCTGAACAATTACCAGGAAATTACTGAAGGCGTACAATAAATTCCTCACAGTGCATAATAATCTCTCTTTCTCAAACACTATCACACTCACTCACAGAATACCAACTTTGTCTAATCTCTCTTTCTCACCCTAACAACTTCACACTTTTTTGTTTTTAACTTTCAGCTACTTGTTACTTTAATTGCCTTGGATTAATATACAAAGAAGAATACGAATCCTTCTTGACTCAGAGAGTATGGATTCTTGTCAAGTAAAAGGACACAACAAACCCAAAAATCCAATGACTTTACATGTAAACAAAAAACCTGCTGTGGTCTTGATTGGATGACATAGCACTGATGTGGTGTTAGAGCCTTTCAAAAGTGTGTTGGCTGCAGTGCAGGTTAGATTAACAGTCCCATCTGCTGGTGGGAGAGAAAAGTTCAGCCAAGCTCCGCTCCCGGTCTGAAAACCACTCCATGTGTAGGACACCTTCTGGTCTCCACGCACTCGACAACGAAGATAAATCTCACATCTCTTTGTAGACTCTCTCCAGGTCTGACTGCTCTCAATATCAATCTTAACCACATCTGTAAAGGGAAGCAGAATTGAAGCATTTAAAACTACAGAATTGCTCCCTGTGTAGTTCTCTTCTGGTCACACTTTATAATACTGTTTAATAGATAATCTTACTATCCAGGTGGAAGTGCTTCATTAACACACAGATCACTGCTATTAACAACCAAGGTGCTCTGGTTTGTTACTCAGTATGTGTGAGTGATCTAATAATCAGTTAATCACTAATTAAACAATAATAATGAAGTCTTCAGTATAGTGCAGTTATTGTAATATCTAATGATGTGTTACTGATCAAACAGCACTAACTGGCATTAATGGAACCTAATGTTAGCAAGTTGTTTCAAGGTGAACAGCTGTGGTTGAGAGATATGGTAGAAATGTCAGCAGAGTAAAAGTAAAGTTTCTGTAAAGTTGTGTCTGTGTGGCTGATACAGAACACGATGGGCCCAAATAGCAACACTGGGGGAGGAGCTAATAGTGAAACCCTATAAGACCAGAGGCTGCTAACCTCAAAGAGCTCAGACAGTAGACTTGGTTGAATAATCAAATGGGCATAGATTGCCAAAACAAGACACAAAATGACAGCTGGCAGTAAGGAGAGACTGCTGGGTTGTACAGTGAGCTGGGAAAAACTGGAATACGTCTCTCAGCATAAATAAGAGAAGGGACTTTAAACCCCTAATGGGCTTTGAGAAAGAAACACTAGAGCGGTTGTTTAGCACCAGCAAAACACAACCGTAAAGTTTTCAAGGGAAAAGTGCTGAGGCAGGGAGTGAGAGCTTATACTAAATTACCAGGTAATGTCAGGGAACAACCCAGCAATGACTAGCAAGGTTGTTGGCCTTACAAGACAAATGACAGGTGTAGGATTTCCTCTTCATGACTCCTTGTTTGCTAGGAGGGAGTGCTCTATTGCAGTAACTCTTTTACAGTAACTCTTGCCCGGCCAGCTCATAGTAGTGGGAGTGAGACGAAGCATTATGAAATACTCACCATAAACTGTCAGATTGATCATCTTTGTTGGTAGTTGCCCTCCAGTGTTATCAGCAGTCATGGAGTACAGTCCAGAGTCTTGGAGGTGAAGATCTCTCACTTCTACACTAAGATCATCTCTGTTCACCTTTAACCTTCCGCTGAACTGCAGCTTATCAGTAATTGTAATATTTCTATTTCTATATAATGCAAATGGTTTCTGTTCATATTTCCACTGTGCAAATGTGACAGATCCACTTGGATATCCGAGTGGTAAAATGAGGGAACTCCCTGCAGCTCTGCTGACTGTCACTGGGTTCAGATCAGCCAGAACACACAAACCTGCAGGAAAGAGAGCGTTTAACACACTGAAGACAATACAAACACAATACTTTCGAGGACAGTAATAGACATGCATAAAAATATCCACAAATAGTTTCTTCTTACATTCATTTAAGCATATTGCTCCTGTAGATTAAGGCTAAGTTTTATGAACTGTTGTGAACCAACGCACCTGACCGTCTACCTGCCACAGGTAACAATTTGTGCAAACCCATTGTTGGAGCATTGTTGGTGGAGGAATATAAAAAGCGACTACACTGAGGTCAGCGCACACTGTGTTTGATTAGCTTCCTTTTTCCTGAGTCACTGCTGTGCTGAGGGGTTTATTTTTAGGTGAGTGTACTGGTCTGTTCATGCTTGTTTGAGCTCTGTAGTGATGGTTGGAACTGCACAAATCTGAAAGATGAGTTTCGACATGATGTTCTAGCAGTCAGTTTCTTGTGCTAAGCTATAACAATTGCCAGGGAAAAATAACTTGATGGCTGATTTAAAGTATCCAGAGTTGTTCACATTTCTTTCTGTTGCAGTTCCTCACTGGTAATGAAACAAACTACCACGTTCCTCAAACGTTACCTGCTGGTCCTGTGCGTTCCTTTGGAGAAATAAAATCTTGTGATTGATTTTACTGAGCAGTGTTTTGTGGGGTAGTGGTGGCCTTGTGGTTAGGGCATTAGCTGCATGATCGGAGGATCAGGGGGTTCGAACCCCTTCCCAATAGGTTGCCCTGAGGTACTGTTGAGCAAGGTGCTGTCCCCATCACTGCTTTCAATAGCTGCCCACTGCTGCACGGTGTTTGAGTGTGCATGGGTTAAATGCAGAGGTCCAATTTCATTGTCTGCTGATCTTTGACCTCGCAATGACAAGGGTTGTCACTTTCACTTTTTTTTTTTGGAAAATGGACAGGAGGGACTTTTGTGGTCCCACTAAGGTGTCTCTATTTTTCCCATATTTGTTCACAAAACATGAACCTTCATTTAGACGAGTATTGAATAAAATAGACTGACTTATGGGAATGATTTTGCACCTAAATTTAACTAATATATATACAAATAATTGCACTGCAGTATTTACATCTACACTATTAAAATAAGTGTGTCAGAAAGTGTTCAATGCACTTCTTTTTTTTTCAGCTGCTCCTGTTAGGTGTTGCCACAACAGATAATTCATCTCAGTTTCTTTTGGTCCTATGATTCTTCCTCTTTCACTCCAGCTCCATCACCTGACTTCATCAACCCCAATATCTCTATCCTGTGTAACGCAGCTGGTCCCACTACCACCCTGTAGACCTTCCTTTTCACTCTTGCTGGTGTCCATCTGAAACTGATCACTCCTGTCACACTTGTCCACCCAGTTTTGTGTCGAGAACATTTTAAACGTTAAGTTAACCTCCACATAATTACATGAACGGAAGGTAGTCCATATGTGATACCAATCTGTTTAACATCTTATAGTGTGCCATTTTCCACAACCTACTGAAGAATGAACAATTTATGAATAGCTATTTTAAAATAAGCAACACACAGATTTGCATTTGAATTACAGGACTAGACTGAAAATGCAACATGCATAAGGAAGTCCTGTTTTAATCATAATCACTAAAAAACTACATCTGCAGAAGTAAGGTGTTCAATACATACCGTAACAGAGCCCGAGCAGCACTGTTCCAGACTGTAAAACATGACATTCACAAAAGGTTCTCATTTCATCTGTTTGTGGCAGTGGACGCTTCCCTTGCTGTAGCCTGTCTGCCAGAGACTGCCAGCTCAACACAAAGGAAAGAAACACTTCCTCATACACTGCGTGCTCACACACAAAAAATTCAATAAATAATAATTGAAATATCGGTCAGACCTACATGGTTCAATTATTGATAAAAATAAATAGTAAATTATAACAAAATACCGCCACACTTAATGCAACACTTTTTAAAATGTGGGTCTTTTAACTTTCAGTTCAGTGCAGATCAGTGCTCATCATTAGTGCCTGACCTCACAGTGCTGCTCTGGGTGAATGGGCAAAAAAAGTTTCAGTTTTTTATATATACAGTGGTGCTTGGAAATTTGGAAATCCTCTTTATTTCTGTATAAAATGGCTTAAAACATCATCAGATTTTCACACAAGAGCAAAAAGCAAACAAAAGGTAATTATAATACACGAATGAAGCTAAAATAGTATTCATGATCATTTATTTACTGAGAAAACTGATCCAGTATGACATAACTAAGAGTGATGGCTGTAAACCTCTGATTTTGTACCCAGTTTAAGCTGCAACGTCTGTAAATGACCACCCCTGTAAACTGCTGTAAGCACACATCAGCCAGGAGGAACTTTCACAACCTCATGTTGTTACCACACCCTGGAGATGGTTGTCTCATAGGGTTCAAAATGTCAGCCTCTGGTATGAATGCTGCTACAACAGATTACTACTGCATCTTCATATGACCTCAGTGGACACACAGTTCATGTGTGCTTGTTTTAAGAAAGGGTTTCGACTACATGTTCACATTTTCCATAAGCAAGTTATGCAAAGAAAGCACCAAAGATGATTATATGATTATATGATTTTTGATGACCAGTGTTTGAAAGGTGCTTTATAATGGAACTTTCTTGCTTCCAGGATAACTTTGAAACCAGAAACCTTCATCCAGTTCCACATTGCTCTCACTCTGCTACTCAGCACTGTTTTAATCTTAAGATATTTTAAGTGAAAGTGACTATTCTTGTCATTGTGGAACACAGCACAAGACAACGAAATTCAACCTCTGCGTTTCATCCATACACACTCGTGCAACAGTGGGCATCTATTTAAAGTGCCCGGGTAGCAGTGACGGGGACGGTACCATGCTCAAGGGTACCTCAGTACAAACTGCTGGCTGGATTCAAACCCATCACCGCCTCAAGAGTCATTCCTGTGATTTTTACACTTTAAACTCATCTCAGTGTGGAAAGTATCAGAATATATACATGTGTATGTGTGTGTGGGGCGCGTTTACAGTATACAAGGTGTATAACAGGCGTATGGATTTCTGCTGATTATAGGGTGGTGGTGGTCTAGTGGTCGGATGCTTGCCTATGGATCTATGGCTCAAGAGGTCCCAGACCTCTGTCTCTCTGGCACTACCACCACTGGGTCCCTGAGCAAGACCCTTAACCCTGAGTTGCTCCAGGGGGGACTGTCCCTGCAATTAGGACATGGAAGTCGCTCTGGATAAGAGCGTCTGCTAAATGCCGTAAATGTAAATGATTATCGCGACTCTCTAGTCTCTCTAAAGCTGCAGGCTCCCCCTAGTGGCGAGAGTGAGTTCTTACAGTTTTAAACAGTGTGGGTATTTAAAACGTGAGGTTCTACAAAAATACAAAATCAGTGTCTACACCACTCCAACCTACAGAAAGCAGGTAAACTGTATGTTTACAACGTGAAATAATTATATTTGTCATTTTTGACTCCAGTGTGGGATGTGAAGAGGGAGCTGATGCTGCATGTAGATCCTGTAACTGATCCCCAGCCTGATGAACAATCTGACACCTTCTCACTGTGTGTGTATCGTCTCACTCTCCATCCAGTAGAGTCACGCTGTCCCTGACAGGTCAGTGTGAGAGAGTCTCCACTAAAGTGTTGAGTTCTGCTGGGAATGAGGATCAGAGAGACCAAAAGAGAGGAACCTAAAAAGACACAATTTCTAGAATGGTCATGTCATAAAATGTATGAATGTCATAAAATGAAACAAGCTATTCACTAACAAAATGTGTTTCATAGAACTGATTGTCAAATTTAACCTCATCTTCTACACCCCATAGCTTTCACTATAGTTTTATTAATTTCTCCTCTCTCTGCTGTCATAAACTCATAAACTCTTGTGTGATTAAGAACAGCAGGGCTGAGTGTGCTAAAGCCTCCAACTCCTTTGCTGCTGTCTGAAAGGAGCTCATCACTAAAAAAGCTTACGCTATAAATAAATTTAAACTAACTGTAAATTAAATGTCAGTTGGACTGATTGGGAGGCGATGGGTGTGCTGTATGTGAAGGACTCTTCTCTCAATGTGACCCTACAGTGAGTTGGCAAGCAAAGTCTGGAAGTCTAGCCTTGGATACAGCAGCAGTGAGAAATGTTTTAGTCCATTATTGTTTCTAAGGAGACCAGTCAGGGATGAACTGTTTGTTTTTTGTTTTTCTTTCTTTCTTTGTCTTATTTTTTGGAGTTGGGCCTTCATTTCCTCTGTACTGGAGAAAGTACCTGTAGTATAGAACTAAAACTGAATTAAAGTACTTACCATACTCTCTTCCTGGGGCTGCCGACACAGAAGATCCCAAATGATCTGTGAAGTAGCCTATAAAAAATGAATCAATAAATAAAACAGCTCAGTCTTGACACTTCCATTTGGCAAAGTCTTAAGGGAATTAAAGAAGGTAGTAGACATCCCCTGGTTGACTTAGTGGCAGAGAATGGGATGAATATAAACTGCAGTGCTGGACGTCCTGATTGTGTACAGGATTTTGCAAATGAATGTCATCAGGCGGTGTAGGGAGTTCTTGCAGTACAAAGGTGGGGCTAATGTGACTTTGTGGAAGTCCACCCTTCTTTGCACTTACCTCTGTCTGTTGTTGTGGTCCCAGGAGACTTCACAGGAGCCTCTGAGTGGTGGCATGAAAGAAAATAGTTAATGACAAAGGTTCAAAGTAAGTTCTAAAAATCTAATCTGCAAGTAAACACAGATTTACACAGATTATTTACATCTCAGCTTTTTCACATACATTTTCTTATCACTTTTCATTTTAAATTCAGCATTAAAAAAGTGCTTTTTGACATCTAAAAGGACCTTTACATCTAAAACATTAAATCACACCATCCAGTTATACCTTTATTGTAACTAGTAAAAGGTGTGGAAATTCCTTTTATTTTTAGGTATGAAAATTCTGAATGAAATTTTCAATGAATGATTTTAGTCTTGCTGTATTTGGGTTCACTCTGGCTCTTTTTATAACTACTATAATAGGATGTAATATAATAATAGGGTAGTGGTAAGATACTATCATGGGTGGTGGTGGTCTAGTGGTAGGGTACTTGCCTACAGGCCTATGGCTCAAGAGTCCCGAATCCCACCTCTGGCACTACCACCACTAGGTCCCTGAGCAAGACCCTTAACCCTGAGTTGCTCCAGGGGGACTGTCCCTGTAATCAGGACATGGAAGTGGCTCTGGATAAGAGCGTCTGCATCTTAAATGCAGCAAATGTAAATGTAAATGTATACTAGCCTATGGACCATGCGGTTGCAAGTTCAAATCCCACCTCCAGCACTACCACCACTGGGGTCCTGAGCAAACTCCCTAGGTATGGTGGTGGTCTAGTGTCCACTCACTGATAGCCCAAGAACTCACAAGTTCAAATCCCACCTCCAGTGTTACCATCACTGAGCAAAACCCTTTACCCCGAGTTGCTCCAGAGGGACTGTCCCAGTAATCTGGAATTGTAAATTGCTCTGGATAAGAGTGTCTGCTAAATGCCATAAATGTAAAAACACTGTCTGTTTAGAACAAATGTTTCCTTTGCTTTTTTAGGATGTCACCTGTTGTTTACTAGGCTGTAAATCACTTTGGATGTTTTTGCACATTTACATTTACATTTACGGCATTTAGCAGATGCTCTTATCCAGAACGACTTCCATGTCCTAATTACAGGGACAGTCCCCCCTGGAAAAATTGAGGGTTAAGGGTCTTGCTCAACTTAAATCTAAAAAATCATGTAATTAACTCACCCTTTACAGTGAGTGTAACAATGTTACTGTACTGTGATGATGTTGGTCTGTAACGTCTCTCTCCTCTACACTGATACTGATCTCCATTAATCACAGAATCTCCTCTGATGGTGTAAAACACAGACTGAGACACTGCTGTCCATTGACCAGATTTATTCTGCTTATTCCACTGAAATGTCCATCCATCCTGAGTGTTAATCTCACACTTCAGTGTGACTGACTCTCCAGTGAACACAGTTCCCTCTGGTTCTACACTCAGTGTAGCTCTGGGTAAAGCTGATGGAGCAGAAGAAAGGAAAATTTAAATAAATAAGTAATAGCAATTTTAAATTTTGCAATTTGACACTGAACATAACATATTTTATTTAAATTCAAAATGTATCATTTAATATAACCATTTATTGTTTAATGATTAAAAAAAAAACTCAAATGTACATTTGTGCTTTTTAAAAATGATTCTGGAAATAATTCATTTAATACATAAATAAGTTTTTGAATATGTTTTTTTTCTAGACTACTGAATGTTTTTCCAGAAAATAATCACTAAGGTTCTCCAACATATAATAAATGTCAACTGTCTGTACTGCGTGAGGATAGTAATTCTAAAAAAATTGCATACTACGTACGCTTTACAGTGAGTGTAACAGTGTCACTGTACTGCGATGATGATGGTCTGTCATGTCTCTCTCCTCTACACCGATATTGATCTCCATCAAACACAGCATCCCCACTGATGATGAGAGTGTTGCTGTTAACAGTGTAATACACAGACGGAGACACTGCAGTCCATCCTCGCCATTTGTTTTGTTTCTCCCACTCATATATCCATCCATGAGTGTTAATCTCACACTTCAGTGTGACTGACTCTTCAGTGAAGACAACACTGTTTGGTTCTACAGTCAGTGTAGCGATGGGTGGCTCTATAGAATGACAATTAGTACAGTGTATATGAAGAGCATATAGAGTCAGATTTGTTTCTGTTAAGAATCACATCTGTAAAGTAATGTGATACTGAGATGAATGAGCTGTTTTCAGATGTTATGTCTTAGTTGTTTAATATTTTCTGCCTGAGCTGCTGCTGATCTGATGTTGATGTGTGCCCAGTCTTTAAATGCCTTAATGACTCTACAGTTGTCTTCAGTCAGTGAATATCAAGGTAAATCTGCAGAAAAACAGATTGTCCATTGTCTTAGTTTGCTAGTTTTTAATGTTCTATATGCTCTTGCATTAAGTCACTTGATGAAGTCTGTATGTAAAGATTATTTAGGACACAGTAACTGGAACAGCAGCTATAAGGACCATTATTGGAAATATTGATATTATTTGATATGATAAAAGAAAAGAAAGGAAAAAAGTAGCTGGAAAAAAACAAAACAACAGTCTGTATGTAAAGATTATTTAGGACAATTTGGTTCATTAAGATAGGGGCAGTGGTGGCCTGGTGGTTTGGGCGTCGGTCGGAGGATCGAGGGTTCGAACCCCTTCCCAATGGGTTGCCCTGAGGTACCCTTGAGCAAGGTGCCGTCCCCGTCCCGCTCCTCCCTGCGATGGGCTGGTGACCTGTCCAGGGTGCGTCCCCTGTCCTCGCCCTGTGTGCGCTGGGTTGGACACCAGCACTCCCCCGCGACCCCGTTTGGGACAAGCGGCAGATAATGGATAATGGATAATGGATAATGGATGGTTCATTAAGGTTAATGATTATAAGGTCACTAGGGCAGCGGTGGCCTAGTGGTTAGGGAGTTGCCCACAGAATCGGATGATTGTGGGTTCAAACCCTTTACCAGTAGGTTGCCCTGAGATACCCTTGAGCAAGGTACCATCCCCATCACTGCTCCCCGGGCGCTTTCTGCACTGTGTGCTGTGGTGTGACCTCACTATGACAAGAGTCACTTTCACTTTCATGTCCAGGTTTGGAGGAAAGTGGCTCTGCATTAGGTATGCCTCAAGATGGTACTGATAAAAGATAACCTGTGATTGGCTTTGGGTGTTGTCAGCCTGGAATGCTGGCTGAGGGAGACGTAAGAGACAGTGAAACAGGCTTAAGGGAAGCTCTGGTTGAAGACAGTTCTGAGGTGTGAATAATGATCACCAGGAGACTGGTGCCTTGCGCATTTTTTTTCTATATTGTGTTTGAACATTATATGCAGTGGACGCCGATATGTGTCATTACTGAAATCCTCAGGTTGAGTTGTTAATGTACTGGTGCTTCCTTTACATGGGGTATGGATTTCTTTACTTCATTGTCCCCAGGATGGCAACTGGCAAATCTGATTGGTTGGTGACCCAAAATAAATGCTGCAGTAAAAGTAGGGACTATTTCTGCTATGGAAAGCTGGTCCTAGCAATACAGTTGGACCTCATTTACCGGAAGACGACAACCAGGTTTAAAACCAATGAGCATGAGTCAGGCTGCAGAGTGCAGCACAGTAAAGGAAGGACTGGCCAATGGTTTGACTGGGCCTATTCTCCACAGGGCTGTGAGAAGAGAGGTTGTCCCAGAATGCAAAACCAACCCAGCTAAAGGAAAGCATATATACATGTGAGGCCTCAACTGTGTTTTGCAGTGTGGAGCAGAGCAAGTTGGGGGACTGAGTCAACTGAGTAGCGACAGAGGTTATAAATGCAGTGATAAATGCAGAAATCCTTGATGTCTAAAATATGTCTTTATGGGAGCAATATATTGATTAAGTAGCTTTTGGTTACTTAAATACAGTTTGTTTGTTATTTATTTGGTTACTATGATAGAGAATAAACGTTTTCCATTTATTTTTGTCTGGCCATCTCTTAGGTGTGAGTGGCAGTGGCAGGTGTGAGCTGAATTATAGCAGTGAAGCATACTTGTGTACTGTAACATGGCATCTTTGTTCTATGTGAATTTGCAATTAATGTGCTATAGCCCTCTATGGAGCTGGTGTGTAAAAAGCTGTTCAAAGTTGCAGTAAAGGGATGGGGAGCTGGATCTACTTACCTGTGCTGTGGTGTCTTGTGTTGCCAGGGGATCCTGTCCAACCTGTGATAGGAACATAGAAAATAATTAAAGAAAAACAAAGTCAGGGTCACCAAAATACAAAGATTCATAAATTAATATTTTATTCTGGCTAATCAGCCATTGACTTTAACCACTGGGGTAAAGGAAAGACATTTTAAATTACTCTATCTACTATACATATATCCATCATACACTCATTCATTCTCCACTGCACAAAAATAAGCTTAATTTTGCATGTTGCATTCTCAAAAATAAAATGAGCTTGTTGATGCTTGTTATTTTACTAATTTGGGTCTTTTTCTTAGTCATCAGTTACATTTTGAAATTTTTTTTTTTTTTGCATGTGCAAATATTTTTTGACTGCAAATGAAATCATCCTGTATATTTGCATGTGAAAAATTTACCTTGGGTGTGTGCCCTGTGGAAGAGAATAGTCAGCACTAAAGGGGGAGATAAACAGAGGAAATTATGCTTTAAGATGTAATATATGTATATATTTAGGACTGTGCGCAGCTGGAGGTGATGAAGCACTTCAGACCGAATGTAGTCTTCCGTTCATACACATGTATAAATTCAGTTACTAAACTAAACAAACTGCAAAATAAGAGAAACAAATCTCAGTTTTCTAATCTAGGCTGAAAAAAGTTGTTTGTTCAGACTTTTGGAAATAATTTTCTTTTCAGGTTGAATAAAAGGTGTAGATCATTCATGGATGCAGAGAATTGAAGTGCTGGTGTTGTCTTATCTGTGGTATCTTTTGCCTTTGTTCTTTTTAGCTTATCTGTTACAGCCAGATTTACTGCACACCTCAACTGTTTGATCACTTTGCATATGCTGCCCACATCTGAACCAATGCTCTTTCTGGTCACACTCCAACAGCCGTTTCTGCTGCTTCTAATTACAGACACTGATCTTCTGAAAGTGACATTGCAAGGTCACAGCACAGCAAGCGTGAACCACAACGAAATTGGAAATCTGCTTTTAATGCACACAAACGCCATGCAGCAGTGGGCAGCTATTGAAAGGGGCAGTGACGGGGACAGTACCTTGCTCAGGGATACCTCAGGGCAACCTACTTGTGAGGGAATCGAACCCACAATCTTCCGATGGGGGGCCAACGCCCTAACCACTAGGCCACCGCTGCTCCTTCTATTGCTAAATTCAGACTCCTGATTCAAGATGCTAAATCTTGTACAACCAGCAGCTAAATATTTGCTCTGTTACACTTGGCGAATAAAATTACTCTTAATATACAAAACAACCAGAATAATAAATGTATAAAAAATAAAAGTACATAGAAAAACATTATGTATGGATAGACATATTTGAAATGTACATCAAGTTGAAAAATGCAAAAAGCAGGACATGTTTAAGCAGCAATATTCCTGATACTTACACAGTGTAATGGAAGAGTGTGCAAATACTATTTGCTCAGTGAATCATCAGTAATTGCTTGCCATCAACAGTAAAGTCTGTAATTAATGATAGTTGTCTCGATTGCGATGGTCTTTTACAATCTGAAATCTCTATTTTGTCCAGAAGAAGATGGGTCAACAGTTACTTATTACCAGAACATACTTTTCTGCTGCCATTTCATGCTGGCCTAATTAGAAAGGTGTTAGAAATGTCTAGTTGTAAAGATGGCTGCTGATAATTTATTACACTGACTTCTGGATGAAACTACTAAAATGTCTCTACTAGCTGAACTATACAGTTATTCAGTCACACATGAGTTAAAGAATCAGACTGAACCCCTTTATACAGTAACACTCACTCTACTAAAGACAAAAAGAGAAATTTACTCACAGACTATTACAGAGAGTCCACTGAGCTCCATTCCGTCCCACTAATGACTGACTGACTGAACAGTGCTCTGTGTTAAACAGATCTACCTAATTGCTTCAGCACTTCCTCAGAGAGAAAGACAGAGAGAAAGACAGAGAGAGAGGGAGAGAGAGACTGTTGGGTTTCACAAGGGAAGGAAGGCAGCCCAACAGTCACAACATTAAACCAATGACAAGTGAAGAGTGAAAATGAAAAGTGAACTAACAACATCATCATTGGCATCCAGTTCTCTTTCTGGCTTCAGTGCTGGCAGTCATGTGGATGTTTTTGTCCTGTAGTACCTTCCTAACATTGTTGCAGACCACATGCACTGATTCATGGTGAACGTGTACCCTACTGGCAGCGGCCTCCTAATCAGGATAACACTCACAAACTGTCCAGTAATGATCCGAGGACATAGATTGGCATGGTCGCTGTTTAAATTGATGTGATCAAAAGTATTCAATGAGCTTTCTGGTTGGATAGTGTCACGGTCTGTCGTGCCCGTGGTTCCGATCGGGCACGACAGATGGCGCTCTGCCCTGACTGAGCACACCTGGGCTTGTTAGATACAGGTGTGCTTCATAGGGGCTGCTATTTAAGCCCCGGTGTGTCAGGACAGAGCGCGGTTCATTAACGAGGCTACGCCTTACAGTTAATGGTGGCACTTTTGGTTTATATTGTTACTTTATGTTAATAAAAGTTACGTTCTCAAATACTGGCTCTGCGTTGGCGTCCTTCCCACGCCCCGCCACCGTTACAGAATGAACCGCCAGTACCTGGACGTCGCGAGCCAAGAGCGCGAGCAGGAGCGCGTGTTATGGACGGCAGCGAACGTGGTCGAGCAGACGCTGCGGTTGATAAGGGCCTGGGAGACGGAGGAAGCGGTTCTGGACCTCTGCAAGCGTCTGGAGGGTGAGGAATGGGTGCGACGGACACCGACGGCCACGGCCAAGGAGCTCGAGCGCCGTCTGAGGAATGTGACGTCGCTGCTCCCACTCGGTCCCACCCCGGATCCCGAGCTGCGCATGGATCGGTTCGCGCTGTTCCTCCGGATGCTGGTCTCCATGGCGACAAGGGCACAGCGCTACCTCCACACGCTGAACCACGTGGTGTTTTTTACAGGCGACATGGAAGACATGGACATGGCAGGGCTTCTTTGAAGGCTGCCGCCGCGCAATGCGGAAGCACAGCGCCAGCCGCGCCGCCCTCCGCGCAATGCGGAAGCACAGCGCCAGCCGCGCCGCCCTCCGCGCAATGCGGAAGCACAGCGTCAGCCGCGCTGCCCTTCGCGCACCGCGACAGCAACCACAGTCCGCCAGCGGAGAGAGCGCTGCGCGAAGCTGATAGCGGGAACACGGCCAACGCGAATCACCACAAGAGGTCGGTAGCAAACGCGTCTTTCCGTGTTCACAGCGACAGAGTGTTCCTCACGACAGAACGGCGAAGAAGGCCGCCTGCAACCAGAAAAGCGTGGCAAAGGCAAAGAAAGTCGTCCCTGACACTGAGAGTAGGAGGATGGGGGAGACCACTTCCTGCATCGTGCAACCAGGGAGGTCGACCAAGAAAGCCCGTCGCAACAAGAAAAGCGGCATCAAGAAGTCGACCCCCGAATCCACTACTAACCCATCTGCTGGGCCGAAAGCAGAGAAGCAGCAGCTCCAGGTTAGTGGGTATTTAGAAATGAAAGTTTGGGTACAGATGTGGATTGAACATGAGGCTGCAGTAACCATTCAGGCACAGGTGAGAAAGTACTTAGGCAGAAAACACTACCTGAAGCTACTGTGGGCAGCCAGGATTGTGCAGCAACATTACCGAGCTAAGAAGATGATGAAGCAAGAGATGAAGTCTTTGAAGGAGAAAAGGGGGGCTGCTGTTGTTCTGCAAGCCGCATTCCGAGGGATAAAGGCCAGACAGACTCTGAGACAGAAACACCAGGCCGCCACAGTGATACAATGCGTTTACAGGGCTCACTGTGCTCGGACGCGATATCTATGTATAAAATATGCTGCTGTTGCCATCCAGCTTAGGTATCGCTCCACACTTGATGCCAGAAAGCAGAGGGAGGAATTCTTGGAATTACGCTCTGCTGCAATGTTCCTGCAAGCCTGCGTTAGAGGTCAGAGGGTCAGAAGGGAGATTGTCCGGCAACATCAGGCAGCTTCCCTAATACAGGCGGCGTTCAGAGGACACAGGGAGGTAGCAAAGTACCAGGCCATAAGGGTGTCAGCTGTCATCATTCAAAGACATTATAGGTCTTACACTACAGGCAAACTGGAACATGAAAGATTCCAGGTGTTGAGAAGGTCAGTGATATGCATCCAGGCAGCTTTTAGGGGTTTTGCTGTTCGAAAGAATGTTGCTGCAATGCACAAAGCTGCCACCATGATCCAGGCGGTAGTAAGAATGCACCAGCAAAGATTGGTTTTCAAGAAGCAGTGCTGGGCAGCAAGTGTTCTTCAGAGGAGGTTCAGAAGGTGGAAGCTTGGGCACCAACAAAAGCAGAGGTATCAGCTGTTCAGACATGCTGCAATTTGCTTGCAAAAGTCATTCAGAGGAAAGCAGGCAAGGGATCTGGCCAAACGGATCAGAGCTGCAAAGACAATCCAATCTCACCTCAGAGATGAACAAATCAGCTACATGAATGTTCAGCTCACGGAACAGAGGGAGTTGTTGACAGAGCTCTACCAGCAGCTGATGGCGAAAGAAGCCTCGATGCTACAGGTGAATGCCTCGGTCACGAATGAAGGGTTGAAACGCAAGGAAAGGATCACCTATCTGCTTCCTCAGCTGGAGAGGACCAAAGGACTCTTGTCCAGTGGCCAAGGGGAGATTGAAGCCATGGAAACAGAAAGAAAGGCTCGGGCTCAAGACAAAGGTGAGCTTCAAGGAAAGAGCGCGAAAATTAGAGAAGGGAGAGATGTCTCTAGAATAAAGCTGCACGCTGTGACGGCTGTCCAAAGAGAGAGGCTGGTGAGAACGGATGAACAGAGGAACCTAACTGTCTGCCAGACAACGAGGAAAGTTGAGACTCCAACCATTCAGGAGAAGCTGGAAGCTAAAATAGCCACTATGGAAGAACAACTGAACCAGACCAGGGCAGAGCTGAGACAGGTGCAAGACCAAAACGTCGCTCTGCGGGCAGAACTGAGAAAAGCCAGGAGAGAGGCTGGTAAACCCACTGAGCTACAAGACCTGTCCAGAGGTGATCCAGAGAAGGAGTGCTTCAGAGGCTTTGTGGGTGCTACCGCTGACGACAATCCAGACGCCCCATCTGATGTGCCTGTGGAGGACCCACGGACACCAGAGGCGTCGGGATTAATCGAAACCCCGCCTATTCAGAAAAGAGGAGTAATCCAGGTTGCCAAGGGTAAAGCCTGGACAAGCAAGAAGGACAGCGACTGGAGGCGAAGCACGCACGAGGTAACTAACTCTTCCCCTCCGAAACACAGAGATTCCCCTGTATTCGACTGTTTTTCAGGTGAAAACCAGACAGAGCTCTCCAGCCAATCAGAGGAGTCCTTCAGAGGTCCCGCTGCAGGGTCAGCGAGACAGGTGACGAAGGAAACCCGGGATAGCAGAGAGAAACCGAAGGACTGTGCGGCCAAACCCAAACACCAAAGGGACTCGGTTACGAAGATATGGACTGAGACTCTGGGATACCCCTCACCACCGCCAGGACCTCCGAACACTACTGGCCAGAGGTCCCCTGTTGTTGTAATTTGGGTGTTTGTGGGCCTGGCCAGGCGCCCCGTAAAGGGGACTGTTCCAGTTTAACTGGGTTTTTGTTTAGCCTCCCCTCTGAGGTTCGGATCTGTTTTGACGCCTCAGGAGTGGCGTTTTTTTGGGGGGGCTACTGTCACGGTCTGTCGTGCCCGTGGTTCCGATCGGGCACGACAGATGGCGCTCTGCCCTGACTGAGCACACCTGGGCTTGTTAGATACAGGTGTGCTTCATAGGGGCTGCTATTTAAGCCCCGGTGTGTCAGGACAGAGCGCGGTTCATTGACGAGGCTACGCCTTACAGTTAATGGTGGCACTTTTGGTTTATATTGTTACTTTATGTTAATAAAAGTTACGTTCTCAAATACTGGCTCTGCGTTGGCGTCCTTCCCACGCCCCGCCACCGTTACAGATAGAAATGTTCCTCAAAAACACCTTTGATCCTGATCCATTTGATTTGATTATTATGATTATACTTTTTCATGGAACTTCGCATACTTTTCAGGAAATCTCAAATATTAAAGTGCATCAGAAAAAAAAACCAATATTGATGATTTAGACAAAAACAGAGCAGTTGTAACGATGTGATGCTGCAATAAGCTGAATGGTACTGAGGCTTAGGGTGATGATTAGCTTCCAAAGGGACACTGTTGCTCTCAACAACATAAGAATGCTGAAACCATTGCTTTCACCATCTTATTTAGGCCTCTCTACTTAGACCTTTTCTAAGTTTAACTTCCTTCACTTCCTCAGTAACCGAGGATGTACTCTATTCTAGAAATAACAGTCAGACCACAAGTTCAGAAATACCCCCTCTGCTCTCCGACTTTAAACATGCTCCTTAAAGTAGTGATGTCACCCTTTATCTGCCCTTATCAGAAATATATTTCTGACTTTGAGAAAAATTCACTTTTTTGTTTCACTCACTTTAATTTTCCCTGAAATAAAATATTTCCTACTTATTTCCAGAATAGGAAATATGAATTTTATACTATTAGCATAAGGTTGATGAGGTTTGCATATAATTTACCTCCAAAAAATGCATTTTATACTATCTAATGCCTTTAATACACACTACAAAGAAATAGATTGAGGAAATAATGCTTCAGAATAAATTGATTTTAATGAATGAGAATGTTTTCAATAAATTTACAATGAAAGAGACCTTTTTTATTGAATAATTATAATAATGATAATGATAATAATAATTTACTGGTTTGACTGGGGCAGATGTTGATGCTCAAGTGCTAGTTTTTTGGCTTTTCTCTCCCACATTCCATCATCCTCAAAAATAACAAAACAGTACATCTTAAATCTGTCAGGCAATCCTGTTTGTACAATTATTCAAACACATAATTTCATTCCCCTACATAATGCACTTACCTGTTCTTGCGCCATCACACATACAGGATATATGATGATGTCTATTACACTCACTTTATGTTACTGTATTTAATATGTAAAATTACTGTATCTGAGCTTTTCTATATCATTTGTTTGTTGTTGGAACATCTGTAATTTTAATTTATCAATAATTTAAGTTAGGAATGTACAAAAAGGCCTACTATGTTTTTTTTTCACTAGGGAATCACCTTGCAGAGATTTTCTGAAGAACAGACTGCGCTGTATTTACATCAGTACAGTATCTGATATTAATAACATTATGAACATACAGTACTGTGCAAAAGTTCTAAGCAGGTGTGGAAAAACTGCTGTAAACAAAGAACACTTTCAAAAATGGAAGTGTTAATCATTTATTTTCATCAATCAACAAAATGCAGTGAATGAACAAAAGAAAAATCTGAATCAAATCAATATTTGGTGTGACCACCCTTTGCCTTCAAAACAGCATCAGTTCTTCTAGGTACACTTGCACACAGTTTTTGAAGGAACTCGGCTGGTAGGTTGTTCCAAACATCTTGGAGAACTAACCATTGATCTTCTGTAGATGTACGCTTCCTCACATCCTTCTGTCTCTTCATGTAATCCAGACACACTCGATGATGTTGATGCTGATGCTGATTTGAAGGCAAAATGTAGTAACACCAAATATTGATTTTAGATTTTTCTTTTGTTCGCTCACTTTGCAATTTGTAAACTGATAAGAATAATCAGTTCTGAAACTTATAGTTCTGAAAGCATTCTTTGTTTACAGCATTTTTTCACACCTGCCTAAAACATTTGCACAGTACTGTATATGTTGTTGCAGGGTAGAATACTACTGCATTCTCCCCTGAGAATGCAGCTACTGCACTGTGTTGCTTCCTACATTCACACTTCGTGGTGAGCTAGAGAGCACTGCACTGCCAGTAGTGGCATCAGCTCCCCCTGGTGCTCAAGACAGCACTGCAATGCTGCTTGCATTGACACTACCTCAAACAAAGCCACTGTCCTATAGTGACCAATATGCCTCTCTTGTTGTGGCCCAGTCACTGAAACCTGAGTTAACTTTGATTCTGAACTCTAATGGCAGTGGATTGTGCAGGTTTCGAAGCAGAATAACTCTCATGTGCTGTAGGAACTATGTGCTGGACTCCTTTCCTAACAAGGGAAACCTGAAATGTGTCACACGCTTCTAAAACTGAGCTCTGCACCCAGTTGTGAGCTGAGCTTACCTGCAGAAGGAGACAGTCTGGAGTGATTACACTATGTTACAATAAAACTCTTCCTTGCAACTAGGCTGGCCTGTGTGGCAGCCATCACAAGGTGTAAAATGTTGAGTGAATGGGGTCTCTGATGCCATGTCAACAATTTTAGATGTGTCCTGCAGGTTTATGAAACAGAATCTAAATCATTTCTTTATTAGGAACATCAACATTTTCTTTATTAGGAACATCAATGGTATTTTTTTTTAATGAATGATGTTCTTTAGGGTAGAGAAAAATGTTCTGCTGGTATATTTTGCCATATACAGTACTGTGCAAAGGTTTTAGGCAGGTGTGAAAAAAATGCTGTAAACAAAGAATGCTTTCAGAAATATAAATAATGATTGTTTATTTTTATCAATTTACAAAATGCAAAGTGAGCGAACAAAAGAAAAGTCTAAAAAAGAAAAGTCTAAAAGTCTAACACCAAATATTTATTTGATTTAGATTTCTCTTTTGTTCATTCACTGCATTTTGTGGATTGATGAAAATAAATGATTAACACTTCCATTTTTGAAAGCATTCTGTTCACAGCATTTTTTCCACACCTGCCTAAAACTTTTGCACAGTACTGTAGATATTTTTTTTTCTTATGCCACCAGAACCTCTGAATTAAAAGAAGCCAAAACAAAAATGGACATGCATAGCATAGTCTCTAATTGAAGGGCAAGTTAATATAGGATATTGGCTGATGCTGGGCTTTCTCAACCATTGGCTCAGAATAATCGTAGATATAAATGGTGTCTGTTTTAAATGTAATGTAACAAAAGTCCCTACCCATTTCACACCTTTAAAAAATAAGTGTAATAAATCAGGGAATTCCAGGCTATGCAGCACAGGCCCCACGTTGTGAGCCATAACTCTTACCAACATATTAGAAAATAAATGATTAGTTTAACTAAAACTATTTTAAAAATGCATAGCCGTGTATATTCAGGGAGGACACCTGAACTGAACATTGAAGGAACTGGAACTTTATTACAAATTCATACATGAACACAAGTTGTGCAATATGCCTAACCCACCCATAACACCCCCCCCCCAACACACACACTCACACACACACACACATATACGTTCCATCATCACACATCAAAACCCAAACAGTCCATATAAAGGGTACTTTAACATACTTCATAAATGTATGTCTGCAAGTGCAGTTCATTCAATCATACTTGATCTTGATGCTGTTAAAATAGTTGCGATGAACCAGTTGAAATGGCATTTTTATTAAAATGCAAAATATTTGAGTTCATAGACTGTATTGTACAATTAAGGTTTTTGCTAAAATACAATATGTATATAATCATTTTTGGTGTGACCCATATAAAACTTTCATATGGATACACCTGTTGCCTTAAATGACCTAATGCCCTATATGAATTATTAACGTTCAGAACGAAGGCTCTGCCTTGATGTCCAGCCCACGACACCCCGTCATTAAAAGTGCAGACTTTCAATGCACAGAGTCACTTTTCAGTTTCAGATCAGCTTCACTGATCTTATTTAAGGAGAGAAAGTGGAAAAAAAGACTGGATATTTTGTGATTCTGAGTTTTCTAGTGGAAACTGCCATTGCTGCATTGGTGGTAATTGGTGTAAATGCATGAATTCCATTCTGACTTTTCTCATTAGGAGCTTATTTCAATGAGCCATTCACAAATGTGATCTATAAATGCATTTGAAAGTGATTTAAAAAACAAAAAAAAAATCTGAATTATCCCTGCAATGGGCTGGCGACCTGTCCAAGGTGTGTCCCCGTCCTTCGCCCTGTGTGAGCTGGGATGGCCTCCAGCACCCCCCCCCACGCGACCCTGATTAGGACAAGCAGCCCAGAAAATGACTGACTGACTGATTAAAATCTGATTAGATTAAGGCTTTTGACTGGCCTTCCTGCCAGTCAATAATACATCACCCTTGCAAACTTTCAAACAAAGGTGAAGCAAATTCATTTCATTTACTGCACACAAAGGTGTAATCTTGATGTAAACACTGTTGTTTGGTCACTCATCTCCATTTATTGCTGCACTGGCTTGTTGGTTTTAGCTGTGAAATACATAGAGATTAATATTTCAAATGAACATTTAATCAGAGGCAACGATTCAGTTTCAGCTTATTTATGAAGAGCCTAATAAAAGTGTGTTTATCACTTATCCACAGAAAGACTCACCTCGGGCTCTGTAACATTTGGCTGCCAGAACAATGGACACCAGCAGGTACGGAGACATTGCCATTAAACTACTAAGAAGACTGAGCATTGAGTATGAAGATCCTGAGCCTGATTCTAAAGCGCACGCGCACAAACAAACACACACACACACACACACACAAACATGCTATCAAACCTCTTCAACAAATCCAACTGTAGAAAACTGTCACACTATCATATAGACTCTAAACAGGCTACACTGTAATGGACTGATGCAGATCTACATTAACTTACTTTATTCTCAACAAAAATCATTTAAACAGTGAAAGTGACTATTTTTCTCATTGAAAAAGACAGCAAAGCATGAGACACAATGACATCCAACTTCTGATTTTCACCCATATACACAGTGCAGTAGGGGGGAGCTGATTAAAGTGCCCAGGGAGCAGTGATGGGGATAGTACCTTGCTCAAGGTTACCTTAGGGCAATCCCATGACCTTCCAAACCTGGGGCCTAATCCTTAACCACAAGACTACTGCTGCCCTTTAACAGGTGCTGTCTTTACCATGTGGCACATAAAAATTCAACAGTTAATGTTCCATATTTCAGTCATGAACTAGTGCTTATTTTAAAGAATTTAGAAAGTAGAAAGAAAGCATTATGTTAATTATTCTCATTAAACTGATCAGATTTCAAAAAACATATTTAAGTAAACATTGTAGCTCATGGACCAATCCACAATTAAATTACTGGTTTGGTTTTATATGAACACTGAACACAATTGCAAATTAATGTAAGAAATATATTTTTATGTGTTGCCTTTTTTGGGTTTTTTTTTTTGGTTTTCATGACAGCGACAAACTATTTTTTAATCATGACAATGGCATTACATGTTAATAAAAGGCAAGATACACTTAATGTAAATCACCCTAGCATGGTCAGACTTAACTATGCAAACAGCTAACAAAATCCCAGCTCCTTGTAAAAATTGACTCCAAACCCTGATTGTTGTTTTTACATATGAAGCTGTATGAAACCACTCACCAGAGATGGTCAGATTGATCGTCTTTGTTGGTAGTTCCTCTCCAATTTTATCTGCAATAATGAAGTACAGTCCAGAGTCTTGGAGCTGAAGATCTCTCACTTCTACACTAAGATCATCTTTATTCACCTTTAATCTTCCTCTGAACTGCAGCTCCTCTGAAATTAGAATATTCCCCCCTCTATACATTGCAAATGTATCCCATCCATATTTCCACTGTGCAAATGAGAAAGATTCACTTGTATATCCAATTGGTAAAGTGAGGGAGCCCCCAGCGGCTTTGCATACTGCCCATGTCTTCTCATCAGCCGAAGCACACCGATCTACAGGAGAGAGCATTTAACTCACTGAATTCAACACTACAGCATTCATAAGCATTCATAAAAAAACTATAATAAATAGCTAAACTTTGATTTAATCTCCAAAGGCCCAGGGGGTGCTCATGCAAATCATACACACATGTACCCTGCAAGACAAAGTATATAAGTGTTCAGTGCAGATTAACACAGCAAGCAAATCAGGATGGGAAAAGTGCTGATGGGATAGTAGCTCTAACCAACTGGAAAGAGCTCAGCGAACACAACCAGCCAACAATCCAGCTTTCAGCATAGACTAAAAGATGATGCTGTATGAAAGTACTTACTACTAACTGTCAGATTAGCTGTCTTTGTTGGTAATTGCTCTCCAATTTTATCAGCAGTAATGGAGTACAGTCCAGAGTCTTGGAGCTGAAGATCTCTCACTTCTACACTAAGATCATCCCTGTTCACCTTTAACCTTCCTCTGAACTGCAGCTCCTCTGTAATGTGAATATCTCCATTTCTATACATTGCAAATATTTTCTCTTCGTATTTCCACACTGCATACTGGACAGATCCACTTGGATATCCGAGTTGTAACATGATGGAACTCCCTGCAGCTTTGTGCTCTGTCAATGTTTTCTGATCAGCGCAAACACACAATCCTGAAGGAGAGAGTATGTTTATCACACTGAGTGTACAAGTACATAAAATGAAGTTTTTCATTAACACTTTTGAACATGTCATAGCATAGCATCAACATTTACCGTGAGCCTATTGAAGAATTAACAATTTATAAATAGCTATTTTAAGAAAAATTCTAGATTTATGTTTTAATTACTGGAAAAGCTTTAATATGTTTAATTTTTTAAGCAATTTTTTAAACCTCAATCATGAAAAAAACTTCAACTGTATTGTATTCATTACATACCATAACAGAGGAGAAGCAGCACTGTTCCAGACTGTAAAACATGGCCCTCAGAAAAGGTTCCCATCATTGTTTGTGACAGTGGATGCTTCCTTTGCTGCAGCCTGTCTGCTGGCTCAACATAAAAGGAAAACACTTCCTCTTACACTTCACTTACACTTGACAAAAAAACCAAAAAAACCCTCTCAACAGAAATGTTTACATCATTTCTACATACTGTATCAAATCAACTCTTGATAAAAGTACAAAAAAGTCAATTACACCAAATTAAAAATTATGACACCAAATGAAAAAATATTTTGTTCACCTTTCAATGATTTGTTCACCTTTCAATGAGTTAAAGTATCTGTCCACAAAGAGCACTGAAGGTTGATCGCAAAAGCTCTTCCTGTTTATTAAAAGTGTTTGTGATTGTCATTAGTTATAAACTTGGGCTTTCTTTATTGTGTGTTGACTTCACTGATACGTTTTACTTCCAAAAATAAAGTGTCATCATCAAATCTCTGGAAAAATATTAAGCATACTGTAGCTGGGAAGAAATGTTTCTGTTTGGATACCAGTGGCTTTCTCATTGCAACACTTCTGTGTGTACTGTAGTTGTTGAGTGTACACTATTGAGAACTTATGAACATGAACATTAAGCAATGTAAGCAAGACCTTTAGTTGCTTAGGCAGCACCTTGGGTTTTAAGAAAAGGTTTAGACAGCACATTCACACTTTTCATGAGCAAGTTATGCCACGAAAGCACCATTCTCATATTTTGTGTTTGCTTCACTTTCACTCCACTACTTTCCCCAAATATCTTTCCTTCTTAAGATACAAACAGCACTAATCCCAAAGAAAATTCATCTGCTTTTTACATGCTCAGTGTAATAACATAGAAAAAGAGGTTCAAACAAAAGCAGAAACAGAAACTCTGGCGGAAGAGAATCACACAGGATTGTCAGTCGCTTAAACTAATCTTAGTGTGGACTAACTCATTAAGTGTGGAAAGTATCAGAAGCAAGCACAACAAATTTTAAACAAAAGAATGAAGTGCAACTACTCAAACAAGATAAAAATAAGAAAAGCATATGTAGTATAAATATGAATGTGTACAGTACATCAAAGGTGAGAACTAGTAGCTGTTGATATTTTACATTGTTCAACATTAATACTTTATTCCAGGTCAAATCACATGATTTGAAGAGTCTGATGTGGCAGAATTCCAGTGCCTGCATACAGCCCTGAACTAATCTCAAGTCAACACTTTTAGGATAAACTGAGTCATTAATTGCGAACCAGGCGATCTGGTCTTACTACACAACCTGAACTCATAAAGGTTCTTCTAACTGAATGGGCCAATATTCACATTTACATTTATGGCATTTGGCAGACGCTCTTATCCAGAGCGACTTCCATGTCCTACAGGGACAGTCCCCCTGGAGCAACTCAGGGTTAAGGGTCTTGCTCAAGGACCCAGTGGTGGTAGTGCCAGAGGTGGGATTCGAACCTCTTGAGCCATACAGTACCGTGAAAAAGTTCTAGGCAGGTGTGGAAAAAATGCTGTTAACAAAGAATGATTTCAGAAATGGAAGTGTTAATCATTTATTTTCAGTCAGCAAAATGCAGTGAATGAACAAAAGAGAAATCTAAATCAAATCAATATTTTGTGTTACCAACCTTTGCCTTCAAAACAGCATCAGTTCTTCTAGGCACACAGTTTTTGAAGGAACTCAGCTGGTAGGTTGTTCCAAACATGACTATGTTTCAACCTCCGTGTGACATTGATGATCATCAGTACCTGTTTGGTAAAATTGGTTGATCACACACCAACTATAATCCTACAAAATCCCTGACTTTGTGCAATTGTACCTAGAAGAATTGATGCTGGATTGAAGGAAAAAGGTAGGAACACCAAATATTGATTTGATTTAGATTTTTCTTTTGTTCGCTCACTTTGCATTTTATAAGCTGATAAAAATAAACAATCATTATTTATATTTCTGAAAGCATTCTTTGTTTACAGCATGTTTTCAGACCTGACTAAAACTTTTGCACAGCACTGTATGTCCAATAGCAAGTACCCTACCGCTGGAACACCGCCACCCTCTGGTACACTCTAAATTAAATTAAATGAAAGGTGTCGATTAAAGACCCACCTGTTCATGGAACTTCTCAGGGAATAATCCTCTCAAACCATCTACTCTCTGACCTCTGCACATTCTTTTCCTCAAACCTCTGCTATTTTTTTTACTGTCATTAAAAAAAAAAAGTGTAGGATATATATTTAGGGCTCTTAGTATGTTACTTAGGTGGTAATAGCTAATCAGCACTTGCTGATCTCAGTTGCTGATCTAATGTGGAAACAAAGTACTGTTGTAAGTTGCTCTGGATAAGAGCGTCTGCTAAATGCCATAAATGTAAATGTAAATGTATTCTGCTTTTCTTAATGGCAGTTACTTTTCATCTCTATTGAAAGTGGAAAGTAAATGTAATTAAATGAATGAATGAAAATGGATTGAAATAATAAATATAATATAAATTAACTCATCTGCTATATCTGCAATAGCTATTGCTGTTAACGTTTTTCTTTGGTTGTTCCGTGTTAATTCAATTGTAACAGCACAGTTCAAAACACAGCATGCTTACTTATTTGAGAATGCTTTTACCAGAATTTGTTCAGCATTCAGCAACATCATTCATCAGCATCTGATATAAAAACTCAAACTACTGGGCCTGAACACATTTTACACCAATGTGAAAGCAGATATAGCTTCTATCTTAAAACACTGCACCCTAGTGGCTTAAATGGGGAGTTGAACATTACTTATTTTTTGTGATTAAATCTTAATGTCTTTGATCTTAATGCGTCCAATTTCTAGTGAAAGCTTCAAATATTGTCTTTTTCTACCACTGTCATTTACTTTAGATTTTCTACTGAATGCGTGTGTTGTATTTTGTCTGGATGGCACATGTTAACAAAGAACAATCCTGAAGTAACAACAGTTTGACAATTAAATTAATACCAGAAATGACATCAGCCACTGAGACATAGAAGTGCCTATAGGTCAGCGTTCAATTAATGAAAAAATGAATAAAATCCCCATCAGTCATCAATCAATAGCCATAAACCTGAAAACTTAACCATAAATCTTTCACAGCCAGCACAACCACCAATTTCCAATCAGTAATTCTAGCAGTAATTTTAGTCATTTAGGCTGCAGAATATTTAATAATTTACTCATGAAAAGGCTCAGGTTCGAAGGAATATGGACACATTAGAGAGCTAATTAAAGCAATATGCACTCTGTTTCGCACATGACTTTTCGCACATGACACTACAAGCTTAGTGATCTTTCCAGGCAGGCTGGGATGAAATGACCCCCCATTTTCACAGTCCACACCCAAAACATGTTAATACTTCCATAGCAGTTTAACTAAACATAATAAATGTAAATGTATTGTTAAGTTCATTTGTGCAGTCTTTCAAGAGCTCAGAGATCTGTCTCCTCAGAGTCAGTATTTTGCAGGAGTCAATTACAGCCAAACTTTTCAAATAGGCGACACTTTTAATCACAGTCCCTATGACACACTATAAAAAAGCCATCAAAACCAGTACCTTACGTTTGCCATGAGGAGTATGTACTTCGTCTGCAGCAATATAGGAGCAAGACGGGAGCAGCCAAAAGAAAAAGAGGAAGAAGAAAATGCAGTAACTAATATGCAGAGTCACTTCTATTAACTACCAAAGTGGGCTGATCAGTTAAGAAGTCTTTAAGAGTAATTAAGAGTAATCTAACAATTAGGGAGATTTATTTTTTTATTTTATTTATCATAAAAAATGGTCAACAAATTATGAAGCCTTATATATTTCCTAGAAAGCTACTTTCTAACATGGCTGATATTCTAATAACAGCACTAATAACAGCTGACAACAACTGTGGCCATAATTAGTTTAAACAAATGGTGCTAAATTGGTTCAAGGTGAGCAGCTGCTGTGAGAGGCAGGTGGAAAGGTTTTGTTGGTAGTTGATCTCCTGTTTTATCTGCATTAAATGGAGTACAGTTAAGAGTCTTGGAGCTGAAGATCTCACTTCTACATTAAGATCATCTTGGTTCACCTTTAACCTTCCGATGAACTGCAGCTCCTCAGTAATTTTAATATTTCTATACACTGTAAATATCTGAGTGGTAAAATGAGGGAACTCCCCGCAGCACTCTGTCAGCACTCGGTCAAGAATAGTTATAAACCTTTATTCAATAAAACGTCTACAAAATTTTTATTTTTATATTCATATGAGCATATTGCTCTCTTGGGTAAGGTGCTACATCTCAGGGAGGAATGCAAGTTTTTTTTTCCTCTTCTGTCTAATTTGTCATACATGGTGTCTTTCTTAAACTTTCTTAAACTCTTGTGTGATCACTGATTCCTGGTTCCCTATTAAGAGTGGCTGCTGTTAGAGGCTGGAGTGGGTCTTCATGGAAGCCCCTGTGCTTCCTGATGTTAGAGAAGATGTAACAGATGTAGCTTGCTTAGTGTCTCGTGTCACCTCACGTGTGGTGAAAGGCTGACTTGAGCTCTGGTTTGTGGTTTTCTTTCTTTTCTTTTCTTTTCTTTTCTTCTAAACAATGCATACCCCAAGATGGGCCAAACCTTCTTACAGACTAATCATGCTTGAAAGCCTCACTTAAAGTGTGTAATCACTATGCACACCTCATAATTACGCCTCTCTATAGACACATCTATACATTATATATTCAATATACATCTATTTATATTAAAATGGTTTTACTAACACATCACTCAAGCAAATAATCAAGGCACCGTTTTAAAGAAATGTAAATGTTTGTTGAACATTTACTGAATGCTAAGGCAAAACTGCTGAACATTTCATGGCATTGTATCAAAATTTACAACTGATGCATTAAAGAATGAATAGACTATTAAATAACCCAATATAACTTAAGACTTAATTACTGCAGTGTCACTCTAATGCATTTTTTATTAAATAGAAAATAAGAAAATCCACACTAATAAAAGTCCATATAAAAGCCTCAGTGGATAAAAAATTGCAACTGCATAAATAAAATACTGTATTAATTACATACCAGAAAAAATAATAAGCAGCACTGCTCCAGCTTGTAAAACACAGCATTTGTAGGTTCTCAATGCTGTTGATTTAAACTGTAGACAACGTTTCTGCTGCAGCCTGTGTGAGACTACTGGCTCATAAAAAGCAACACTTCCTCATACATATTTAACTCAGCATGTGTAGGTTAGTTTGTGGTTCACCGAAGGTGGTGTGAACTCACTGATCACTTTTGCTCTGGATAAAAGTCCCTGCTAAACAGATGCAAATAAGTAAGGTGTGTATTTTATTTCTACATGATAAAATGTATCAATAAAATTATTCATAACAGTAAACCACTTAAAAATATAGAGTGGGATTTTGTTCACATTTTACCAAGGAAATCAAATGCATCACTTTGTGTAAATCAATCTTGAAACATTTTTTTTTTGTTGACTGAAGCAGCTTCATGATGTACATTAAAGACTGTCAGTAAGTTATGTATATGTGTGGTTTAGGGTCTTCCCCATGAAGTCATCAGTATTGCACATTTACATTGGCATTTCATGCCCTGATCTACTGCTTACAGCGCACCCGATCTCAGAACTTCTGACCCCGGACTCTCCAGATCCCTTGTTATTCCCTTCACCTGTGCTTCCTCCTACCAAAGGGTCCAGCTCACCGTTGTCTGTTCATTATTCATTATTCACCTCTGTCAAGGTCATTATTCATGAAAATAGTAGTTTATGTTTTTGAAGAATGAGATGAGAAACCAAAAAGAGAAAGTGTTATAAGAAGGAGATTAAAGTGTATTATAAAAAATGAACAGTATTAAAAATGTTAGTAATCAGAAATGCAATTTGCACATTAAATGAATTCAAAATGAAAGTTTTACAATAGAGTGGATATCCTCCCCATGCAAAAAAAAAAAAACAACAGAATCCTGCAAGCACATTTCCATAGTAATAATTTTTAATCTGATTCTCCACACACCTCATGTAAGTACATCTTAACACATTGCAAAGTAGCTGACTCTATGTCCCCCAAGTTCCACGCACATACAAACAGGCCACTACCTCAAGTTGCTGTTTTTGCATATTATTTATTACTACTGTTATAACTTTGCACCCAGCATTGTCAATGCTGCTCTGTATAGGATCAGTTCAACTGTTCTGCAGACAATACTGGACTCATTGTTACTGTTGTTCACCTGCCATCCTTCACTCATTTATACACATACTGATGAATGTTGTGTGTGATACTATTTGTGCTGTTTGTAGTTTAGTCTCCAGTCTTTGGCGTGTTCTGTGTTGTATTATGTGTAGTATCATGGTCCTGGAGGAACATTGTTTCATTTCACTGTGTACGGTCTGTATGGTTGCAATGACAATAAAGCCTACTTGACTTAAGATCTAAGTTGGATCTGAAGTTGGCCCCAGGATCAGAAGCTTGTGGGTTTGAATCCTAGGCCAGTTGGTTTCTTTGAGGTACCTTTGAGCGAGGTACCTTTGAGCAAGGTACCGCCCCCATTACTGCTTCCAGGGCACTTTCAATAGCAGCCCCCTGCTGCATGTGTTTGTGTGTGGGTTAAATGCAGATGCATAATATTGTGGTTGTGGTTCACTGTGTGTCGTGTACTCGCAATGACAAGAATAGCCACTTTCACTTTAAAAGCTTTTTATGATTTATGTGATTTAAGTGTTTATGATTAGCAAAAAAAAAAACAGACACCAACAGTGACCATACAGTTGTTTTATTATAACGGTCTACCAACCGGTCAAAGAAATCATCAGTGGTAAAAACATAAAAAGTGAATAAAAAACAAAAAAACTCATTTAAATTGTTTTATTTCAGTTTTGTTTCATTTTTTTTACCAGAAAATAATTGGGTATTATATTCTATCCGTAATAGGTCCCACTGTTTCCCAACCACTTTAAACAAAAACAGCGATGGATTTTAAAATACCAATCATGTCTGTCAACATAATGCTCATAGTCATTTAAATGAGACATGGAGACAATCTAGGACCACATTTTAAAAAGTAGCCATAAAACTAATCAAAACCAGTACACATTCAGGCATTCGTTTACAAGCTCCAGCTTTTATCACTGCTTTCATTCTGGCTGGATCATTGGGTTTAGCTGCAAAATACACAAAGATTTCAAATGAATCCAAGTTGTATGATTCACTTCCAGTTCATTCATGAAGAGCGTGAAATTGATGATAAAAAATGCGTTTATTAAAATTGACTCACCTCAAGCCAGCATGATGGACACCAGCAGGTATGGAGTCGTTACCATTAAAGTACTGAGCACTAAGATTGAAGCTCCTGAGTCTGTCACACCTAAACACACAGACACAAAAAGATCCCAACTTAATTCACAGACATTATTAAACCTCTCCCGCACATTAAAACTTAAAAAAAGTGCAGCAGTGTGCCGCCATATCCAGCACCCAGGGAGCAGTGATGGGAAAGTACGATGCAACCCACTGGTCTCAGAGCAGCCCACTGGTCAAGAATGATGTAAATATACATAATAAGTTAGTATTAAAAAACAGATTAATATGGAGTTCCAGTCTCATATTGCCACACTAAGCAAGCTATTATCCACCTAATCTGAGACTCAGTAAGTGACCTTTTACAACACTCACATAAAAAAAGAGCTGCTGAATTGAAAGATTTTTTAATTGTACAAAAAAAAAAAATATTTCCCCCGGTCATAAAAGCTTCTAAAACAAGATATGCATCACCCACAGTGAACCTATAATACATTGAACCACTGACTTTTAATCACCAGGGCACATTCCATTAATTTTTTCATTTATCTAAATATGCGATGTTTGTGACATTCTCTTTCAACACGCCATTTGCACATATTATTTGGACATTTGCAAACTCTCACTTTAAATTTCTGTTTCTCAAGTTTTGTATATTTTTTCCCTATTACGTTCCTTCATCTATTCTGTTGTAATATTTATTCATTTATTTATTTTGTGCCATCATACAGTCTAGGACACTGGGACATAGTTTAAAACTGGCTGTACTTGTATAACTCCCTCACTCACTCATTTTCATAGCCACTTGTCCTAATTAGGGTTGCAGGGGCCTATTCCAGCTCTCACAGGGCGAAAAGTGGGGAAACACCCTGGACAGATTGCCTGTCCATTGTTCTATGTGCCAAATAAACTGCTTAAATCCTGAATCTTGCCCATCATTGTCAACGGGTCCATGGTGTTTTACTGCCTTTTGTGCTGGGATAAGCTCCAAGCCCCCAGACCAAAGCAGACCAAAATGGAGAAGCTGTATGAAGATACCATCGACTCTCAGACTGATAATCACATCTGAATGTAGTCTCCAATGTGTGCTTATTTTATGGATGTGTTTGAGTGTCTAAAGTCGAACAGAGAATTGGAGAGTAAATGGTCAGTAGAGGAGTAGAGAGGGTAGAGAATACCTGCTGAGGTCTTGATTAAATGGCACGCTGCTGTTATCGTGTTAAACCCGTTACCGAACCTGCTGGCTGCAGTGCAGGTCACATTAACAGTCCCACTTGCTGGTGAGAGAGAAAATCTCAGCCCAGCTCCGCTCCCAGTCTGAAAGCCTCTCCATGTGTAGGACACGCTCTGATCTCCAGGCGCTCTGCACAGAAGCTGAATCTCACAGCTGTTTATCTGCTCTTTCCAGGTTTCATTCCTCAGGATTTCAACTTTAAGCACATCTGGAAAAGAAACCAGAGGAAAGTATTTACTACACAGTGACTTACAGTGAAACTGCTTTGGTTACACTTTATGAACGTTACTGTCCTTGTGAAAACCTCACAACACAACAGAGTGCCACAACAAAATGCCTCCTCTGCTTTTAATCCACACACAGTGCAGCAGCAGGAAGTCGTGCATCCACAGCCAGGTGGGAGGAAAGCGGCCTACAAGCCAGATAATGCTGAAAATAAATAATCTGCTAAACAAATAAATGAATAGTGCTTTATTTGCCCCTGAATCACTGTTTTAATCTACCAAAGTGTTTATAACCAGTGATTAAAAACCAATCATTTAAATAAGAACTCTGGCGGCTCCGCCTCAAGGATCTTTTCCAAAATATCGGCCTCAACCTTGAAACAGCAACCACTAGCTAGACTAGCTCTGTCTTCTAGCTTCTTCATTATCCATTTTCTGCTGCTTGTCCCAAACGGGGTCGCGCTGGAGTCCAACCCAGCACACACAGAGCAAAGGACGCACCCTGGACAGGTCGCCAGCCCATCGCAGGGAGGAGGACGGCACCTTGCTCAAGGGTACCTCAGGGCAACCTATTGGGAAGGGGTTCGAACCCCCGATCCTCTGATCATGTGGCCAACGCCCTAACCACTAGGCTACCACTGCCCTTTCTTCATTAGGGTGACCCCTTAGTCTATCCAAAGCTATTGGGCTCCCCCTAGCAGCCACGCGTTTATAGTAACCTCCGCTCCGGCCGGCAGCCTCCCTCTAGCGGACAGAGTGAGTTATTACACGCAAGAGAAATTCAGACTGTTTTTCAAGCACAAACTTTAAAGATAAACGATAAACTTCAAGGAAAAGAAAACTGAAAATATGAAATAAATTCATACTCCCTAATTTAAAATGACACTTTCTGGTGTTTCTAGAACAAATCTCAACACAGATTTCTCCGAAACAGACTTTATTAACTTCTTCAAAAACTGACTGAAGCTCAAAGACTGGTCTGCGGTTACTGGTTTGACTTTAAATCCCAGATTCTCAAATTATATTTATATACAAATACTTCTCAGCAGTTTTTAAGTATTTGTCCATTTAAATGTTAAAATAATTGAATGTACATGAGTAATAAATATAATTAATTAGAAAATTAGAAAAAAGTATATCCTGTTTTTAATAAATGAGTAAAGCATTCTGTCTTAAATTTAAAATCGCAGTGGCTCCTCCTTTTGACATTAAAAAAATCCTCTACGAATCCTGATTGTGGCAGTTTACACTGTAAAGATAAAGCTTTAGAAATACTCACCATAAACTGCCAGATTGATTGTCTTTGTTGGTAGTTGCCCTCCAGTGTTATCAGCAGTAATAGAGTACAGTCCAGAGTCTTGGAGCTGAAGATCTCTCACTTCTATACTAAGATCATCTCTGTTCACCTTTAACCTTCCCCTGACCTGCAGCTCATCAGTAATGATAATATCTCTATTTCTATACACTGCAAATGTGTTCCCTTCATATCTCCACTGTGCGAATGTGACAGATCCACCTGGATATCCGAGTGGTAAAATGAGGGAACTCCCTGCAGCTCTGTGCTCTGTTACAGCGTTCAGATCAGCCAGAACACACAAACCTGCAGGAAAGAGAGCGTTTAACACACTGAAGACCAGATATCCACATAGTGTTCATCTTTGTGTGTTCATAGTGTTCCGTTACTACTGAAAACCTTCACTCAATGAATACAGAATGTTTGAATTTCCAGTTGTAAATAATGGAAAGATAATTTCAAAAAGAAAATATATTTGATCTGATATTCCCATTTATTCTCTTATATTACTGCCACCAATTACAATACAACCCACTTGTTTGGTGAAATACCGACTCTGGTTTGTCATTGGTAACATGATTTCCTGCAAAGTGATAAATACCTATCGATGGGGCTTCATCTGCCAAACCTTCCCATACACTAACTGTGCTTCATAGCCTCGCTAAAAGTGTCCCATCACTAAGCACACCTCTTTCCTCAGTATTGGGTCTCTGTATAGACATAAAACATAAGAGGCAGGCGCCACCCATATTTTTCTTTAGGCCTGGGAAGGCAGCTGAGGTGTTTTTTTCTGTGATGCTATGCAGAATCCACCTTTACTGTTTGGTTGAGTTTGAATGTGCTTCCATCTTTCCTTTGAAATACAAATGACAAATTATCACACTAGAAAATAAGTGACAGAATGTGTTATTTACATTAATGTAGAACCCATTGTTTTTGGTTCCCTTAAAAAAAGCTTTTGTAAATCGTGTTTGAGTGTGGAGAGGTGAGATGGGTGTGAAGGACCTTTAAGAGAAAGTCCACATGATGTACCTGTACATATTCATACTTGACACACACACATTGCATTTGCAAAAATGGTTCTTTAGGGAATCAAAAAATGTTAAAAATGTTTAAATTTTACTGCAGCATAACTCAAAAAAATTCTTTGAGGCATATTTTAAGTAGAAGAAATACTTATTTGATGTAACCGGAAAAATTTAGTTTAGATTGCATCGTAACGAACTAGCCAAGAAATGCATTTTATTTCAACATGCATTTGTCTTATGAACCTACATGTTTTCAATAATTTAGAAAATACACCTGCAATGTGAAGGTCTGTATACACACCAGCACAGAGAACAAGAAGCACTGCTGCACACTGCTGCACATGGGATCCGTAGCAGGTCCTCATTGCTGCTGTATGACTGTAGGCAATGTTTTCTTCTGCTGCAGTCTACTGACTACTGCAGACTACTGGCTCAGTACACAGAAGCATTTCCTCAAACACGTCACTGGAAAAAGTGATGCTCCAATTTAACTCAAATGATGTTTGTTTGCATGTTTGTTTGTGGTTCATTTATAGTGATATGAGTCATCTGCACCCGTAAAACCCTCAACATGCTTTAATCACACTTACTATGTTTCTCTCTGCCTGAGCTCTTGCTGGCCTTACCCAGGAAATAGATAAATCAACAGTCTTTCCTCACAGATCTTTTTATTCTGTAATTTAAAGAGTATTCCCACTTTTGCTTTGGATGAAAGTATCTTCTAAATATGTTTATACGTAAATGAAAAATGTTCTGTTCTGTTCTATAATTTCTAAGTTGCTGATGAAATTGTTCTTAGTAAAAAAGTAAACCGCTTCTCACACTGCAGACCTGAAACCTGGTTCAGAACCACAACCTGGGCTCTTAACATGCCTCTACTTAAAGTCTAAGCATACCAGCTAAGTTATATCACTATTATTGTCTACACACTACATAGTGAAACTAAACAATATTCCTCCATGACCATGATCCAACACAGAAGACAGCATAAAACTGCACAGGGCAGAAAACATGTAAGTGACACATGAATACAATAGAGTTGAAGCTGGTGAGGGTCCATATGAGGTCCTCTGTTATGTGAACATCAAGGAACAGCTCAACAGAGGAACTGTCAGTGGACAGAGATCATGAAAGGGCCTCCTGATGTCAACAACCATCTCTCTAATTTATCAACGTTAAAGTTTGGTCTCACTGCTTTAACGTCATGGCCTCTGACCCATGGAATGAACTTCACCTGCTGTCTGAACTTTACATTCAGTTAATCAGTTAAGCTTTGTAAACTGAAACATGCTCAGCATGCTGTGAGATAAACTACATACAAGTCTGATGTGAACCTTCCTGTTGTAACTGCTGAGGGCTCTTTGTGTACATACCAGGGAATTCACACTGATCAACCACAGAACACATTCTGAAGAAGCAAACCAGCTGTGAACTGTTGAAGAGATTTCATTATGCACTATACTGCTGCAGGAGCTTAAACATCATCAGTATAGTATTTGCAGAAACTCCGACATTAACTTAGACATTAACTCGGACATAGTCAGCAACACATCAGCTCAGAATAATTATTTTAAAAACTGTTAAACCACAGACTGGCCAGCTTTGACCTGATTGGTAAGTGATAGCCCTGACTGTCGAATGAGCAAAACAACCCCTTATATGGCAACAGGTCAGTAGTTGTCTTTGGACAGACAGCCAGTATAAAAGACCCTGCGTGCCAACCCTTGAGCCGAGAGTGCTCTCATTCTCACTCTACTCTCTGTCTCTATTTGTCTAATAAAAGATGTTCCTGCTTAGTTTGTACACAGTTACTCATTATCTGTGCAACAGAATCCTAAAGTATTTTTAGTATTTTACAGGAACATATTTTTGGTGCCTCATTTCTAAAGAGATTGAGGTTAAAAAGGAAAAAATATTTGTAGACATCCAGCACCTAAGCAGCAGTGATTGGGACAGTATATTGTGCTAGCACACCTCAGCACAACCTACCAGTCGGGGACTCGAACCCACAACCTTCCAATCATAGGGCTTACTCTATAGTCACTATTTGCCCATATTGCTGGGATGACAGTAGGGTTGACAGCTGTTTTTTGGCAGTTTGAACTGGCAGTTTGTCTCATTAGTTTATAGTCAACAGCAGAGGATGAGAATGAGGACAATGTCCTCATGCTGTAGTGGGCCTACCTTGATAGATCATAGACCTACCCCATCTCTTGAGAATAGAAAAGTAAATGAGATAACTAGTTAGATAATTAAATTGCTTAATGATATTTTGACACATCAAAAAGGGTTAACATGGCACAGACAACTTTTCCTGAGCATAATGTGTCTTACTATCTAAGACATCTGACATTGTTAATGCTCTGCTGAATATCTTCAATTCAAAAACTGTTAGTGCTATAGATCACACTGCACCTGATTAATTTAAAACCATTTCATGTCAACAGAACACACCAAATGATGATCTCAGTACCTTTTCATCTGTAAAGCACTTTGAATGACCTTGGTGAATGAAAATCTCTGTAAAGAAACTTGTCTTGCATTTTCTTGCTCCCAGGAAAGCTAAAAAACAGACATTTTCCTCTTAATTGTGCACACATCTTTTACCTTGTTGTCCAGTGGACACGTATCACAGGCATATATCTCATATTATATGCATGTTTCACCTCCTCTCTACCGCCATCTCTAAAAACCAGCAAGTCAAAGACCCTCAGCCCAATAAAGTTCATGTTGTGTACTAAACAAGATGGATGGTTCAACAACTTCAACCAAATGTCAGGGTAGGTGGCGCTCTGCTCTGACTATGCACACCTGGGCTCATTCGGGCCACAGGTGTGCCTCATTAAGGGCAGGGTTTATAAGCCCCAATGAGGCAGAGCAGAGCGTCAGTCATTCTTTATGGAACTTCCTTTGCATGAGTGGATCCTGAGTTCTGTTGAGTCCTGGCTGTGCATCTATGTTCAAGCTAAACATCACCAAAACCACTCTGAGTGCCGAGAACAGAATATAAGAAAATGAGATAATGTTTATTTGTGTTCATTTCAGACAAAAAGCATGAAAAATAAATTAACACTTTAATTATATAATAACATAGGACTTGGATCACTGAAATATTGATTAAAAGGGTTAAAAATGTAATTAAGCAGATCTAAATAAAGGAATTAAGGAATCATCAGTATTAATAAACACAAAACATTTTAAATTGGATTAAGAAAAGGAAGCTAAGCAGGCTACAATAACATTAGTTATAAATAAATTATGACATACATTGACATACATTTTTACAAACAACAAATAAGCAAATAAGATTATAACATAATATAAACAAAAGAATACAGATAATGCAGTTTGCTAAATTTCCCATTTTTTGTTCAGTCTGTTCAAACTATCAACCAAATGAACATCAGGAGTATAAAACGTGTAAAGATGATTCTGACCAGTTTCAATATCTTCACATCCTGCCGTCTTCTGTCTAAAACTGCAAAGCTCTTACTGGGTTTAACTAATAGTGGATTTGAGAAAAGCACCAACGCAGGCTTTCTGGTAACAGCGACATACTCTCTTACACTTATCTTCATCTGTCATCTTGAAGCGGTCGCTGCCAGGCTTCTTCCTGTGCACTTGAATCTTGAATTGAGACTATACTTCTATTCTCTGTGTTTGTAGGCTTACATCGTTGGGTTGTAAATCCTTATTGATGATTTAAGGGATACAAATCTTTTGTGGCCCTATGAGAGAAAAACCTTTATTAGCATATTGTATTTCACATTCTGTAAGCTTTTTTTTCCCATAACTGTTTATTATAGCTTAAAACTCAAGATGTATAACCTCCTTGTTGACAAAATGCATCATTCTATCAGATTACATATGACTCTTTATTTTCTGTTGCATAAAAAGTTTTCATTTTAAAAATAATAGCTTATGAATCAGATAACCACTCTCTTCCATGCAAAATACAATGTTAACGAAACTGAATAATGAACAAAAAAATCTGAACTAAAGTTATTATTTGTTTCATATTCCCACCACATGCACTTACACTAATAAAACTAAATGCGGTGACCTGTTTGACCTCAACATACCTTTTAATCTGCATTGCTTTCAGTTCTGAGTAGAGAGTATCAGCACCTGCACTGCTTTTCCCTTTAACAATGAGTAATAAACCAAATTAACATCCACCAATAATAAGAGAGCAATCTTTACAGCAATGACTACAGCCAAGGTTGGTTTGTTACACAAGCTTTACTCTTTTAAAACAAAATTTGTCATCTTCTGGTTCAGAATAAATCATACAGTATATTTCTGTCACGCTCACCCTTAACCAACATCTTTTGATTTCTCTTTGGTTTCGTCTTGTGCTTCAGATCAGCTTCAGCATAAGTCACATCAATGAGTTCAGATTCAGCCTCTAAGAGAAAAGAAAATAAATGCTTTCATCCCTCCATCTCATTCTCCTGTCATAATTCTTTAATGCATTTCCCAAAACACAGTCCTCAGCTTATAACACAACAATTCCAAATGACTGATTTTACATATGATAAACGCTCAGATCTGTTGAGAAAAATGTTATATCACCTTCAATTGTGGATTTGACCCTGTCTTTGAAAAAGTGCCAACACTTGATCTCCTTGAGGGTCCAAAGCGATAACAAGCAGTGATAACTTGCACATTGTTACCTACTGGTGTATGTATGTATGTGTGTGTTGTGTGTGTGTGTGGTGTGTGTGTGCGTGTGTGTGTGTGTGTGTGTCTAAAACATGAGACTTTTTCTGTTAGACTTACTCTTCACTAATAAGGCTGGATTTTTCTTTGGTTTCTTCATTCCCTTCAGGTCAGTGTCAGCATATGTCACATCACTGAGGTTAGTTTTAGCATCTAAGAGAAAACAAACAATTCAGACACTTCAGTTCAAAGTACAAAGCACATTCCAGGGTCCAAACTACAGGTACATCACAAATATAAAAACCAGTATGACAAGCTGCTTACTTATGCAGAGGATTGAAGCTGACTTTATATGAGGCACAAAACAAGGAAGCCGATTAGAAGCTAGACAGAGGTCATTTACATTGATCATGTTTTATAATGCAGCCAAATGAAGACTTTTAAGGGGTTACAAAGAGTTAAGAACGGTGATGGATCGTATGACAGCTGCTTATAAAATGTTAATGATTTTTAGGAAAAAAAAATACAATTTGTATCCTGTACAAATCTCTCTTTCATTCTCTGTGTTTGCACTCTAGTACACTGAATATGCAATGATCCTATGGACATGCAGACAAAGTTAAGGTTGGCTTTGTTAGCATAAGCACTTTTGTAAAGTAAGGGGAATGGTCATCTTCTGGTTCAGAATACATCATACAGCATATTTCTGTCAATACCACCTCTAACCACATCTTGATTTCTCTTGGCCTTACTAACCCTTCAGATCAACTTCAGTATAAGTCACGCTATTGAGTTCAGACCAGCCTCTAAGAGAAAAGAAAATAAATGCTTTCAACCCTCCATCTCATTCTCCTGTCATAATTCTTTAATGCATTTCCCAAAACACAGTCCTCAGCTTATAACAACACTTCAAACGGTACTGATTTTACATATGATAAACGCTCAAATCTGTTGAGAAAAATGTTATATCCCCTTCAATTGTGGATCTGACCTTGTCTTTAAAAAAGTGCCAACACTTGATCTCCTTGAGGGTCCAAAGCGATAACAAGCAGCGATAACTTGCACATTGTTACCTACTGCATGTAATGTGTGTGTGTGTGTGTGTGTGTGTGTGTGTCTAAACATGAGACTTTTTTTCTTCTAAGCTGGACTTACCTTCACTAATGCGTTGGATTTTTCTTTGGTTTCCTTCATTCCTTCAGGTCAGTGTCAGCATATGTCACATCACTGAGGTTGGGTTTTAGCATCTAAGAGAAACAACATTTCAGACACGCTCTGTAAAGTACAAAGCACATTCCAGGGTCCAAACCAAGGTACATCAAAATATAAAATAAAAACCAGCATCACAAGCAGCTTTCATTTATGCTGTAGTGATTGAAGCTGACTTTAAATGAGGCACAAAACAAGGGTTTTGATTAAAGGACAGAGGTCATTTACATTGATCGTGTTTTATAATGCAGCCAAATGAAGACTTTTAAGGGGTTACAAAGGGTTAAGAACGGTGATGGATTGTATGACAGCTGCTTATAAAATGCTGTGCGATTCTTTAGGGAAAAAAATACACCGTATCCTGTATGGGCTATCTGTGCTTCACTCTAAAGACTGAATGCAATGATCCTATGGACATGCAGACAGTTTTCAAGGTTGGCTTGTTACACAAGCTTTACTCTTTTAAAGCAAAAATTTGTCATCTTCAAGTGTCTTCAGAATACATCATACAGTATATTTCATTTCATGCTCACCTCAACCAACATCTTTTGATTTCTTATTTGCCTCTTGTCTCAGATCAACTTGCATAAGCCACGCCATTATTCAGATTCAGCTTCAAGAGAAATGTACAATGCTTTCAACCTTCCATCTCATTCTCCTGTCATAATTCTTTAATGCATTTCCCAAAACACAGTCCTCAGCTTATAACACAACAATCTAAAATGACTGATTCCACATATGATAAACGTCAACTGAACAGAAATATCACCATCAGGATCTGACTCAGCCTCAAAGTGCCACAACACTGATCTCTGAAATCCGCCAGCAACACAGCATATTCAGCAACATTATTACCAACTATATGTATGTATGTGTGTGTGTGTGTGTGTGTGTGTGTGTGTGTGTGTGTGTGTGTGTGTGTGTGTCTAAAACATGAGACTTTTTCTGTTGGACTTACTCTTCACTAATAAGGCTGGATTTTTCTTTGGTTTCTTCTTATCTCTTTTAGATCAGTGTCAGCATATGTCACATCACTGAGGTTAGTTTTAGCATCTAAATAAAACAAACATTTCAGACACTTCAGTTCAAAGTACAAAGCACATTCCAGGGTCCAAACCAAGGTACATCAAAATATAAAATAAAAAACCAGCATGACAAGCAGCTTTCATTTATGCTGTAGTGATTGAAGCTGACTTTAAATGAGGCACAAAACAAGGGAGCCGATTAGAAGTTAGACAGAGGGTCATTACTGATCGGGATTTTATAATGTTAAAATGAAGACTTGTAAGGGGTTACAAAGGGTTAAGAACGGTGATGGATTGTATGACAGCTGCTTATAAAAATGCTGTGAGTGATTTTTAGGGAAAAATACAATTTGTATCCGTACAAATTTTCATTTGTGCTTCATAATTTAGTACACTGAATATGCAATGATCCTATGGACATGCAGACAAAGCCAAGGTTGGCTTGTTACACAAGCTTTACTCTTTTAAATCAAAATTTTTTCATCTTCTGGTTCAGAATACATCATATAGTATATTTCTGTCATGCTCACCCTCAACCAACATCTTCTGATTTCTCTTTGGTTTCGTCTTGTCCTTCAGATCAACTTCAGCATAAGTCACGTCATTGAGTTCAGATTCAGCCTCTAAGAGACAAGAAAATAAATGCTTTCAACCTCCATCCATTCTGTGTCAATAATGGATGAGGTGTGTTTTAAGACGCATAGAGGCGTCACCCTGACTGGAGTTAATACCTGAGCTAATGAAGGGCACAGGTGTGCCTCATTGGGGCTGGCTTAAGCCCTGATGAGTCAGAACAGAGCGCTACCATTCGCAGGCTGCTTCATTGCGTGGTATTGGTATTGCTATTGGGTAATCTGGTGTTCTTGGGATAGGCTGCAGTTCCTTGTTTTGTTTTGTAAATATAGTTAATAAAGTTATGTTTCAACTCCTGCTCTGCATTACGCTCCTCTCGCACCCCGCCAAGGCCACCGTTAAGCATCTCTAAGTCATAATTTAATGCATTTCCAAAACACAGTCCTCAGCTTATAACACAACAATTCCAAATGACTGATTTTACATATGATAAACACTCAAATCTGTTGAGAATGTTATATCACCTTCAATTGTGGATTTGACCCTGTCTTTGAAAAAGTGCCAACACTTGATCTCTTTGAGGGTCCAAAGCGATAACAAGCAGCGATAACTTGCACATGGTTACCTACTGGTGTATGTATGTATGTATGTGTATGTATGTATGTGTGTGTGTGTGTGTGTGTGTGTGTGTGTGTGTGTAAAACATGAGACTTTTTCTGTTGGACTTACCCTTCACTAATAAGGCTGGATTTTTCTTTGGTTTCTTCATTCCCTTCAGATCAGTGTCAGCACATGTCACATCACTGAGGTTAGTTTTAGCATCTAAGAGAAAACAAACATTTAACACTAGCTCAAAGTATAAAGATATTCCAGGTCCAAACCTATACATCAAATATAAAATAAAACCAGCATCACAAGCAGCTTTCATTTATACAAGTGATTGAAGCTGACTTTAAATGAGGCACAAAACAAGGGAGCCGATAAGAAGCTAGACAGAGGTCATTTACATTGATCGTGTTTATAGTACTGTTGCCAAGGAAGACTTTAAGGTTACAAAAGGGTTAAGAACGGGTGATGGATTAGATAGTTGCTTATAAAAATGCTGTAAGTGATTTTTAGGGGGAAAAAAAAAATAAATACAATTTGTATCCTGTACAAATTTACATTCTGTGCTTCACTCTAGTACACTGAATATGCAATGATCCTATGGACATGCAGACAATGAAGTCTATTGAAAACAATTTAATAGATTCTATTGCTAAGCTAAATGCATCATAGATTAACTGCACCTATTTAATATGAAGTGAAGGAATAAACCTTAATTTCACATTACCTTAATTAAATTTCCATCGTGTATAATAGTTTTTACGAACTAGTTGGCTGATTTTTGGCTCTATTCAGACAAATGATTCTGAATATCCTTCTGCTCTTCCAAGTTCATAATCCAATCATTTTACAAAGAAACGTGCATGAATTAGTGCCACATACTTTATTTCTGAACTCATAAAAATGTTTGACTGAGCCATTGCTGAAAGTAGCTTGGTAGTGTTTTAAAGGTCACTTTTAATTTAAAGCTTAACTCTTTTCTTTGTAATTCATTAAAATGTTCTAGCTATCTATTTTAGATCGTAGTTTAAGACTTTAAAAATAATGGCATGGTATCACTGACCAAAAAGAACCCTAAAAGAACAGTCTGGAACAAATTGTGTAGGAAGTACCTTCTCCTCTGGGCTTCTTGTTTTTCTTCTGAATCTGTGAGTAAAGTGTATCACTTGTCTCTAACATGACATCATCTGTTTTAAAACAGACACGAAAACATACATTTAATAAAAGAAAAATTACAGATCAGATATTCACACTATTATATATTAAACCTGGTGCACCAACAATCAGCTTTGAATTATTTCAAAATAGTTTAAAAGCTCTTACCTTTATTGGGGTGTTTCAAGTGTTTCATCTCAATTTGGGAATTAACCACGTCACCTGGGTTTGTCACTGTATCATCTTACAACACAGAAATCATTTTAGACACTGAAGGAAATTAAAACAGAAAACAAAGTTCTGTTCTAGACAGTGCTCGCAGTTCTTACCATTTCTTCTGAGTTTCTTTTTAGAAATCATAACTTGGGCATAAGTTACATCACTGGGATTTGCAGAATTATCTAGAACAGAAGTCTCAGGCTTAGAGGAGTCATTATTAAAGGCTTCTCATTTTGACAAAAATGTATTTAAATACAAAAACAAACTGTACCTGTGGTCATGTGATCCAGCACATCAACATCATCATAAATGCGATCACCACCTATTAAAGGAGCAATCAGTGAATGAAAATTAACTGGTGTATCAACATTTGCTGATAGGTTTTTTAAAGATACAAAACTTACCAGCCTGTCCAGGCAAGGATCCTGTGCCCTGTCTCTTATTTCCTGTGGGTGAAGACAGATATCTTACATCATCAGAGGAAACCAGCAGTAAATGTTTTTAAAAAGAAAACACACACACACAGTTCACATGCATTTGGATTAATGTGACAATATGCTCAAGAATTATAGAACTGAACTACTACATTATTAATGGCTTTTCATTTTGACCAAAATGTATTTAAATTCTAAAATGAACTGTACCTGTGGTCATGTGATCCAGCACACCAACATCATCATAAATGTGATCACTGCCTAATAAAGAAGCAATCAATTAGTGAAGGTTAAATAGTGTATAAACTTTTGCTGATAGGTTTGTTAAATATACAAACTTACCAGCCTGCCCGGGCAAGGATCCTGTGCCACGTCTCTGGTCCGACATAATATTGTTGTCTTTCTGATTTCCTGTAGGTGAAGACAGATATCTTACATCATCAGAGGAAAGCAGCAGTAATTGTTTTTAAAACGAAAAAAAAACACACACACACACACACACACACACACACACACACACACACACACACACACACACACACACACACACATAGTTTACATGTATTTGCATTAATATGCTCAAGAAATATAGAACTGAACAAACAGGTTAGGGAGTTGGCTCCACGATCGGAAGGTCATGGGTTCAAATCCCAGATCAGTAGGTTTGCCTGAGCTACCCTTGAGCAAGGTACCATCCCCTTCACTGATTCCCAGGCACTTCCAATAGCTGAAAGCTATTATTAGGTTATTAGAGAAAATTAGAGGTCTGATTTTGTTCTGTCTCACTGTGTGCTGTGGTGTGTTTCACAATGACTAGAATGGTCACTTTCACTTCAGTGTCTTATAAAATGACACAGTGATTTAAACAAATACACCCTGAATCAAAGCCAGCATAAACCAAGCCAGTAGGGAAGCACAAGCCAGTGCATTTCATTGTGCTGGTCCCAAGCCCAGATAAATGTGGAGGGTTATGTCAGGCATCCAGTGTAAAAATGTTGCCAAATCAATATGAGATCCATGAAACAGACTTCCATACCGATGGATCAGTTGATGTTTGGGTTAACAATGACTGCCACTAGAACTCTTTGCCAACAGGGTGTGGGTGGAAATTGTTTGACCTGTGACAGACGGGCACCAAGAAGAGTGAAAGGAAAGGACAGTAGTGAAACCACCTAGGATCTACAGGTTGGAGATGGCAGCACTGCTGAAATATTCAGGCAACAGAGCTGGAGATGGTAGAGTTAAAGATGCTGACATTTGCAATGGAAGTGACAAGGATGGGCATCATTAGAAATTAATATATTAGACAGATGGCTCAGGATGGAGATTTTGGAGACAAAGTTAGAGAAGCCAGATTCCATTGGTTTATACACGTACACAGGAGAGACACAGATTTTATTTGGGGAAAAATGTTGAGGATGGAGCTGCCAGGAAAGAGAAGAAGAACAAAAAAGAGGATTATGTATGTGGTGAGAAAGGAGATGAGAAGAGAAGATGCAGACGACCGTAAGAAATGTAAACGGGTGGTGGTGGTCCAGTGGTAGGATACTTGTCTATGGACCTATTGCTCAAGAGGTCCCAGGTTCGAATCCCACCTCTGGCACTACCACCACTGGGTCCCTGAGCAAGACCCTTAACCCTGAATTGCTCCAGGACTGTCCCTGTAATTAGGACATATACGTCGCTCTGGATAAGAGCGTCTGCTAAATGCCGTAAATGTAAATGTATATGCTGGAGACAGTATGATGCAGATAAAGAGAAGAGTGTCAAACCTTTCTTGTTCTTGTAGCACCAAACCAGGCCCAATATGATGATGAGGAGCAGAGTTAAACTCACTACAACCACCACTCCTACTGTTACACCATTAGATTCAGAAGCTAACGGACAGAAATAGAGGTTAATTAATATTTAAACCATTTATTTACTGTTATGTTACAAAGGAATACATAAAATAAAACAATTTCTTTACCTCTGACTGAGATCCAGCTCTGTGGTGACTCTCCTCTCTCTGGGTGTTTACAGTGGTAGAGACCTTCATCTGACTGTGAGACAGTACGGATGATCATCTCTCCTGTAGTCTGGGTCTGGAGGAATGATCCATCTTTATAGAAATCAGCTGTGAGGTTTGAGGGTTTTGTGTTGCGAAATAAACACCTCAGAGTCAGAGGATCTCCCTCAGTCACAGGATGGACAGGACTCTCCAGAATCACAGAACCACCTACAGGAAAGAGCAAGACACTGAAAAGTGTTAAGAATTATTTAGTCGACACTTTTAATAAATGATGGATTGCAGACAGAGTTGGTCAAAAACATTCAGAATTTCATGTGTATTTCAAGATTATTTATTTGTCACATACACAGTTATACAATAACAACAGGCAGTGAAATGTATCCCTTGGTCACCCTTCAGACTGTGCAAAGACATGGTATCATTATAAAATGCAAATCAAATAATATCAAATCAAGGATAAAAATAAGATAAAAAATCTAGAAAATAAAAAAATAGAAAACAGTATAGACATTGTGAACACTTTTACTTTCAGACATGTCTAAATGACCTTTAAACTCTTCTAAGTGATAATAATGTAGACTCACTGTGTACTGTGATGTTGACAGGACTGCCGCTCCCTCCAGATTCAGACTCACACCAGTACACTCCAGTGTGGGATGTGCTGAGGGAGCTGATGTTGCATGTAGATCCTGTAACTGATCCCCAGCCTGATGAACAATCTGACACCTTCTCACTGTGTGTGTATCGTCTCACTCTCCATCCAGTAGAGTCTCTCCGTCCCTCACAGATCAGTGAGAGAGAGTCTCCACTAAAGTGTTGAGTTCTGCTGGGACTGATGATGTGAGAGACTGGAAGAGACACACCTGAAAAGTGCAGAGAAGACAGACAGGTATGTATAAAGCCAGAGGCTTTCTGCCCAATGCGTTTGTATAATGTGAAACTGGTGCAAGTTTCTGAGGCTTATGAATGAAGTGCAACATGTGTTTGGGGTAGAGTAATGCAAAACATGGGAGGATCATACATTTTTTTAATTTAATGATACGACAGCTATTCCTCTCCCTTTAATTATATTTTGCTCGACATATGAGGATCCCAAAAATGAAAAATGAAAAGTGAAAGTGTCTGAAAGTGTATGTCCATACATATCAAGTTTAAATGATATATTTACAGCATTTAGTTGACACTCTTTATCCAGAGTGACTTGCATTTCTTAACTACAGGGACAGTCCCCCTGGAGTAACTTGGGGTTAAGGGTCTTGCTCAGGAACCCAATGGTGCTGGATTCGAACCTGCAATTTCTTGGTCAGTAGACAAGTATCCTACCACTACACACCACCATATTTGATCAAGCTTAAGAGCATCTGACAATTAATTATACAATTTTGACGGCCTATCACCCTGAGTTCCACAAAGCAGAAGATCCTTTAGTCAACAAGTAAAGCTATGGGTGGGACCATGTTGTGCCTCTATTTTCATTTCAGTTTCAGTTTTGTTTTCCATTTCAGTTGTACTTGAGTTGAACGAAAAGTGTAGAAACTGAAATCCACGACTTCCTGATTACCTAAACTAAATGAGGACGAGATGTGTTGATGTGAAGTCAGGGAAGTCAGGGAACGGCTATTTCTACTGTTCTACTGTTTCAACCCATAAATTGTTATAGGAAACAGTGCTTTTGGGAAGTAAAGGTTGTACACAGTTCACATGCAGGGATCCCAAAAACTGACTTTCAGTCAAATACAGGAGGAGCATATTTTATACACCTCATTAAAATTGATTTAGGGATTTGTTTTAGGTATAATCCAATTCAGAGGTTAAATATAGATCACATATTAGGGCAGATTACATTTTTCAAGGAAATAAGACGCTGAGGTAGTGTCATGGCGAGCACCAGACCCAGGCCATGGCCACAGTCCCAGTCCCCAAAATTCTGAGCCAGAGCTTCTATTTCACCCTCACTAATCACACCCAATCCCCCGCACCTAGTCAGCCAGGCATTTAAGGTTTGCCAGTCCAACCCAGTATCGTCTGTTCACCATTGTGTGTCTTTTGCCTAGTTTCTTGAGACTGTTGTTTTTGATCAGATTAAAGAATCCTGAAGCCTGCCATGCACTTGTGCCTCTCTTTCCTTGAAAACATGACAGGTATACATTTTTCCCATCTATCATGCTGCTCAAGCAACATCACAACTCATTCATTTTTCCTAATATGTTAGAAATTGCAGCTGAGAAGAAAAAATTAATAATTAGCAAATGATTTGAAATCTACCTTTAATTGAAAAAATAACTTGGAAAAGGGGTTAAAAGTCTTGCTCAGGAACTCAGTCATGGCAGTATTGGAGTGGGATTTAAAACTTTAAATCATTAAAGCATTTAATGCCATTCCCTTGAATGCATATTCTGGAAAATTATCTGTTTTAGGTACTGCTTGATCTCACTGCTGCATTTGATCCCACTGACCATGGAGTACTTGTTCAAAACGCCACAAAAACCAAAGAACTTTATTCAGAAATAGAGAGCTCTTAAGATCTACAGCACTAGTGAGTAACCTTAGTGTACTCATGTACACTGCTCTCAGCTTTAACAGTCATATCAAAGTAGACACAAAATCAGCATTTTATAACTTTTATAACTTTAAGAACATCAAAAGTATTTGAGATTATCTGACTAAACCAGACCTGAAGAAACTCATCTATGCCTTTTTTTCCTAACAGCATTGATTACTATATTATTCTCTAAACAGGACTTTAAAAAAAGACAGTCAGACAACTCCAGCTGATTCAAAATGCACCTTCAGAGATTACTAGGAGATAAAGAAGGGAACATATGCTGTCATCATTATCCTGATATGCTGTGATACGAGGCTAACAGAAGTCTCAGACCAGTAGGAATGGATCAGTTAGTCTTGCCTAAGGTAAAGACTAAATTCAGAGCAGTGTTTAGTTACTTTTCTGCTCTTAAACCATCCATCCATCCATTATCTGCCGCTTGTCCCAAACGGGGTCGCGGGGGGGTGCTGGTGTCCAAGCCAGCGCACACAGGGCGAGGACGGGGGACGCACCCTGGACAGGTCGCCAGCCCATCGCAGGGAGGAGCGGGACGGGGACGGCACCTTGCTCAAGGGTACCTCAGGGCAACCCATTGGGAAGGGGTTCGAACCCCTGATCCTCCGACCATGTGACCAACGCCCTAACCACTAGGCCACCGCTGCCCCTGCTCTTAAACCAGTTGACTGCCACTAGAACTAGAAAGTACAAGAAATGCACATTAGACACGTTCAGGCTTAAACTGTTCCTGTTCAACTAGGATTTCAACCCAGTCAGCGTCCCTGTATTCCTATCCTGAAACAGCCTCCTGATTTATTTTATATTTGCTTTTATTTTCATATTTTCTTTTAAATCTGCTGTTTTAAATTGTGTTTAAAATCTTATGTTTTAGTATGTGTTTGTATCTTTTAATTTTCATTTTGTTTTTTTATTCTTTTTTTTTTTAATTCTTTGTTTCATTTTAAAATTTCCGTAATACATTCCAAACTGTACAATATGTATTAGCAGGGTGTCTCCTACTCACCAGTTACATTTACCCAGAGTGCATCACTGTAGTTAGTGTAGTAGACTGTGTTTCCTCTCCCAGCTCTGCACCAGTACCGGCCTCCATCAGAGACACTCACTGAGCTGATGGTGTAGGAGTGTGTGTCAGTGCTGGTCTCACTCTCAGGGTTCTGTGTGTGTTTGGACCAGTAGAACCTCCATCCAGCAGACTGGTCCAGCTTACAGTACAGAGTCACTGGGTTTCCTATCAGTGCAGCTCCTTTATGGCTTGATATGAGTTCAGGTTGAGGTTTCTCTGCTGTTGAGAGGTGAAACAAACAGTTCAGACCATGACGTGAACCAGTTCACACACTGATAATCTGGCAGAAATCAAGTAAAATGTGCAGAGATTTCAACATGATTTTCTAAAATATTTGTACTTTTTTTTAATATTGCTTAATTTTTATATGACATCAAATGTTTGTGACTATTTCTAACTAGATAATGAAAACTTTTTTGCATTAAATACCAATTTTAACCAATTTAGAATTGACAAACACATATAAAAAATGAAAATGAATCTTTTCCATCATAATAATAAGAAACATTATTTTATTTATATTTAAAAGACTAAAAGATTTAATAGGCCCCGATTTCAGAAAAAGCCGACATATTCACATACTACACCCCAGCATGCAGTAGATGGACAGCAAGGGCAGGAATGATTTTTTGTCCAGGAAATAAAAAGATAATTTCATGTTCACGGAGAGATAAAGGAGGCCACAACATTACTCTAAAGTGCAGTCTCTGCTTACCTTTAAAAAAAAACTGTTTACATCTAGATTCTAGATAATGACAGAAACATAGAACGCAAAATACTTTATGCCATTTAAAAACACTATATTCTTTAACTGACATTTGATTAATTATATTTACATATGTCATTTAGCTGATGCTCTTATCCAGAGCAACTTACATTTCTCAACTACAGGGACAGTCCCCCCTGGAGCAACTTGGGGTTAAGGGCCTTGTTAAGGAACACAGTGATGGTAGTGCTGGAGGTCGGAATCTAACCTGGGTCTATAGGCGAGTATCCTACCACTAGACCACCATCACCCAAATTATTAATAATATTTAAAATAAGCTCATTAAAACAATGACGTATGAATCTAAAAAAAAGAAAGACAAAGCCTAAAATAGACAACTCTCAGATTAAAACTCTGAAAATTAATGTATTTATAATAAAAGACAGTTTTACTACAGGAGGAACAAGTTCTATAATTATTCATCACAAAAACACTCAACTTTTTTTAGATTCAGTGACAAGGGTTGTCACTTTCACTTTCACATCTGAATGCTTTTTTTCTTTCACAACTAATGGTAAAATACTCATGTAAAACAGTTTTAACAATTCCTCTCAGCTGGCATTGTTGATTTTCTAAGTCAAAAATGAACACCTCATGCACAGAAAATAAACATAATAAATATCCTTATTTGCAGAGTTTCAAATAATGTAAACCCTGTACAGCACTGTGCATCACCACCAGATGACTCCTCTATAAATAACCTCAAATGAAAATATTAGTATCACTGTGACTCGACTGTGCTCATTAATAAGGTCTCGACTGTAAAGTACTGAGATCTTCCCCAAATATATATCAGTCACCTTCATTCACCTTATAATCACTTCATCCATGACACAAACTGAAATTCATAGAGAACAACTGCTGTGAGGTGACTGAATGTCCCTAAAAACAAAGCAAACACCTTCACTCTCTTTACTTTAGTATAAAACAGAGAAAAGTAGATTTGTTCAAGCTGGAGCTCCACTACAGCCGTGATGAAGAAATCAAACTGTTCAGCTAAACTGATTTTTCTTTCTGGAATCTAAAGAAGTCAAACACTTTCGCTACCATTCCAGTGAATACAACATGAAGAAATGTAAGGAGGAATCGAGGTGAAAGAACCTTAAAGGTGAAGCTCCAGATCTGCATGAACTGCTCAGAAGAGGTTTAAAAAGATCGATCACAATGTCCTGTCCTTCCCTCCCAAACATTCATCTGTGTTCATTACACTTTACTCATCTACAATAAACTGCTTATTTATCAGGTTTATATGTTGTTCTTGTACACAGTACTTAAGGTGGTTGTGGAGGTTTGTTTGAACACAATAATGTTTTGTTGGTAAAATAATAAGAATGATTGTAAACAAGTGAGTTCAATGTTTCAATCTTACAGACTACGTGGAGCTTTTACAGATAAACAGGAGTTTTCTGTTCAACACTTTCATTATTTATGATAGGTCTGTGAAGAAGATTTGTAAGTATTAACCATTCAATATTAATGCAGTTTTATTTCCTTCACACACTGACATGTTTAATGTTTTGATTTTGCAGGGATTTATTACATTTTAGTTTTCTAATGTGCTAAATACTAACACTAGCAGGCTAATGAGCTACATGTAGCATTTTGAGGATTTTTAAACCTGATTAATGTTTCCATCTGGAAAATCATTTATGTGATTAGATAACTAAAAAACTGACAGTAATGAACTCACCCGCCACAGGGTGTAATATTGTTGCTATTACTTGGATGATGTTGGTCTGTCATGTCTCTCTCTCTACTATCATTTGTGTGTGTGTGTGTGTGTGTGTGTGTGTGTGTGTGTGTGTGAACATGAATGTAAGCAGAGTGAAACTAAACAATCTCTCAGTGTCTCCTTATCTGGTGACACTGGTGAAATCTCTTCAGGTTAAAAAAGTAAGAAAAATAATTAATCGTATTAAATAATATAATTTTGTTTCATGAACCAGCACTTCACATAAATTATTATTCAATGGAAAAGACCAAACATATTATTATAATACTTCAATAAACATCTTAATGATTTATCATTTATCCCTTTATTTGCTGTATTAAAACATCATTACAAATTCAAAACATGCAGATCTGTTTTAAATAAAGGTTAAAAGAAGGTCTTAAAAACAACACTGCCAGCTACAGAAGATGTAACAGGTTGTTTTGAGAGAGATTATTTCTCATGTTGCAGCTTTCGAATGCTGGTTTATTTTTCAACAATCCTGTTTCACCTCTCATCTGGTTTTGAATGTGATCATGTTAAGATGTCTCTGTAGAGTTTTCTGAAATATATAAGACTCAACTAAAAGGCGAGAGGAAAAGAAGAGAGCATGTTGGATTTCTTCTCCATCTCTCTCATTAATTCCCCTTTTTAAAGATAAAACAGAGACAAAACACAACCTGCTGCAGTGACTTATTAACTTATTACTGCCAGCAGTGTTTTCACCACATAAGATCACTGATTAAACAATAACCCATCCATGCTGTTTGATTTCTTATTTTAGTAAAATAAACTGACGCCTTCTCTTTCTAGACTGATACTGAAAGACACTCTGGTTCTACAGTCAGTGAAGCTCTGAGAAAAGTGTGAATTTTGATAAAACTGTATTTACAGTGTAACTACAGTTCTGATCATTGTTAGGAAAATCTTAAATATTTATCATTGATGATGAACTTTTGACCTTTTTGGAATCCTTCTTTATTTATGACTTCTGCAAAGAGCTTGTTACGACAGTTGACCTTTGTGCCTGGGCAACACACCAGACAAAATTCTTCTCTGTTTTACCATTTTGTAACAAGGAATGTGGGCTAATTAGCCTGTAAAATCAGGAAGAAGTCAGATAAAAGGCTTGCAGAGGAGGAAGCACACTCCGGAGGAGCAGCTGGTGTTGGCTGGTGCCTGGCTCCTTGCAGTAAAAACTGCAGTCCTGTCCTGGTGTTTGCCTCATTCGTTCTACTGTCTCTGCTTACAGGAATTTTCTAACAATCATGCAGCCACAACTATTTATGATGTTATAGATACTGAGTATTAATAGTCTGTTTACTTGTGTTACTCTTGTATCTAAAATATAATAAAATTAATGACATTCACTTTCATCTCTACTTCTCTGCTGGTTCTGGTGTGTGATTGGTGTGAACATGAGCTCCTGGAACACCGGACTGCATGACAGCTCTGATGGTAAATATGAGCAGAGCAGATTGAGACTGAACAACAACCTTTTTCAGTGTGCTCTACACTGAAATGTGATGCAGTGATGTGATTATTCCTATACTGAAACTGTGCAAGAGAAAAAATGAAAGTGACTAATTGTCATTAGTCCCTAAACACTAGATCGAACTAGACCACAACAGTGTAAATCATGTAACAGGACATGTAACAGAAACAAAACAAAGACTCTAAAATATACAAAAATTAAAATGAATCTTCACAAAATCTTTTCATTTAGAATGTTTCTTTTAGACACTTCACCACCACATCAGAAATAGTGTCTTCCATAGTACAGACTGAGCTAAATACTTTATAATCTTTGTGTGAACATCTTAACACTTTACTTTATAAGTGCCATTAGATTAATTAGTAAGACAATTTTAAATAAACTGACAATAAAACTTGCTTGCGCTAAAAATATAAAGATCAAATAAAAGATAAAAAGTAACATGAAAAAGCTACTCCCTGCAGTTTACAGAGGGCAAAAAACACAAACTGCTGCACGAACTTCACTGTGTTTTGTACTTTCATATCCTTCTCTTCCTTTGTATTGTGTGGTCCGTTGTTGAGTGAACAGTATCACATTTCTTTAATTTATAATATTAATATTGCATTTTTCTTGCACTCCATGAGAGGACTGTCATGTTTAATGAAGTTTCACTTCATCAGGACAAATAAAGTACAAAGCATCCTACATCACACAGTCCACTTCCATTAATGAACAAAACCAAGCCAAAGCATCTGTTCGCATCTGTACTGATGTGATGCCAGGAGCTGAATGAACACTGAAGGGATGATCACCTCACCTGATACAGTGGTGGAACGGCAGCACTGGTGTATTGATAACCGCGTGTTTTTTCCTGTCACTCTTCCTCTGCAGGTGTAATTACCACTGTGAGAGATCTGAACAGAACTGTCAGCCTGTCCTGTTCATCACTGACAGAACCTGGATGATCTCTCCTTAAACCAGCTGTAGCTCCACTCAATGCCTTCTGACTACTCTGTATCTCACAGCTGAGGTAATGGTCTCTCCCTCTGAATGGATGTTCGGGTTTTATCTTCACTACAGGTGTTGGTCTCTCTGTTAAGAAAAACACGTTTTGTTGTTTTTCTTTGTGTGCATTAACCTGTTCAATAAAATCCTAAGAAAATTCAGTGGTACATTTGAACTTTGTTCCTGGTACGAATTATGTGTAAGAGAGTGAAAGAAAGAGTGAAAGAACATGAAAGTGAAGTGGTATGACTTTATTCTTTGTCATTATTGGGGTCACAGCACAGCACCTGAAGAACCACTGCAAAATTGGACCTCTGCACATTTAACCCCATGCACATAAATACCACGCAGCAGTGGGCAGCTATCAGAAAGTGCCCAGGGGAAGCAGTAATGGGGATGGTACACTTGCTCCAAAGGAGTACCCTCCAGAGACTAACCTACAGTAGGGTTTGAACCCATAATCGTCCTAATCCTGTGGTCAGCTCCTAAATACTAGGCCACCACTGCCATGTGTGTACATTCCATCAAGTGGGAGTCTGAACAGATCTACAGAAGAAAGTGAACACAGTGATTCTCTGCTGTCTGACTGTGTCTGCTGGTCTCAGACGGGCTGGAGGAGCTGATTATTGCTGGTGTTTTATCAGAAAAATCTCAGACTAAATGTCACTGCACAAATTCATGCAGATTATAATAAAACATGGTTTTACTAAAGGAGGAACCAGTTCTATAATTATTCTGTAACACAAAAACACTCAACTAATGGTAAAATACTCCTGTAAAACAGTTTTAACAATTCCTCTCAGCTGGCATTGTTGATTTTCTAAGTGAAAAATTAACACCTCATGCACAGAAAATAAACATAATAAATATCCTTATTTGCAAGGATTTCAAGTAATGCTCAAACCTAGCCACAGCACTGACCACATCACCACCGAATGACGCCTCTATAAGCTAACCTCAAATGAAAAATATTAGTATCACTGTGACTCGACTATGCTCATTAATGGAGTCACGACTGTAAAGTACTGAGATCTTCCCCAAACCTCTCAGTCACCTTCATTTCACCTTATAGTCACTTCAGCTCCAAGCCACCTAAAATATGTTGTGAGCCATGCACCTGAAGACTAAATAGAAGACCTTGCAATGTAGCGGGTGTGTTGGCGTTTTGGTTCCCCACGTGATGCAGCCTGAAAGTCACTCTCAGATAAGGCTGTTATTTGTCTGCTTTTCATATGAACCACGGTGTTGATGATGACGCTTGTTTGCGTGCCTGTTCAACCCTGAGCGTTTACTGTTGGCGGGTTGAAGGTTAACGCTTTAGCCTCAGCATGCGTTCGCTGTTGTTAAATTTCAGTGTCCGTGTATTCAGATAGTGGTTTTCCTCATTACAGGTTCGTGTGTGCTTAAATGTCCCTCGTTAGTCTGAAGTCTCGTGTTTGTTCCCCTTTGTGGCCCAGTAGATGCTTTTGTTGATTTCTTCCTAAATAAAGTTTGTTTGTTCACATACTCTTGGTCTGTCACAGACTGTGTTTCTCTCCAGTTGAGAAAGCAGACTAGGCAGCCAGCGATGCTGCTCAAGTGTCTTTCGTTCCCAGTTCAGAGTACACACAACAAATAAAGATAAATAAAAGATGAAGGAGTGAAGTAAGTGAATGAAAAGCTACACTGCAGATACAGAAGACAAAACACAAACTGCTGCACGAACTTCACTTCACTGTGTTTTGTACTTTTATATCTGTCTCTTCCTTTGCATCATCTGGTCCTTTGTTTAGTGAACAGTATCACATTTCTTTAATTTATAATATTAATATTGCATTTTCTTGTAGCTGCACTTCAAGAGGGACTGTCGTAATTTAATGAAGTTTCATCATCAGGACAGGCAGTACCATCATCCACCATCACCTACAGTCACTTCCATTTAATGAACAAACCAAATAAACATCTGTTCACATCTGTACTGATGTGACACTGAGCTACAGATGAACATGAAGAGATGATCACCTCACCTGATACAGTCAGTGGAACCCAGCAGCTTTGAATTGTGTGTGTGGCGTGAACTTCCTGTCACTATTCCTCTGCAGGTGTATTTACGTCTGTGAGAGATCTGAACATGACTGATTATATAATCCTGTTTAACACTGACAGGACGGAGGATATGTGGTAGTGTCTTCACAGCTGTAGCTCCATCAATGCCTTCTATTCTCTGTATCTCACAGCTGAGGTAGCGGTCTCTACTCTGAATGGATGTTCAGGTTTTATCTTCTACTACAGGTGTTGGTCTCTCTGTTAAAAGAAGAAGCATGTTTGAATTTGTTGTTTCTGACTCTTCAGCTGTTTATGCCTGGTCCCTTTTCTTTGAGTGCACGTGCTTTTTCCGAGTAAACAAAGAAACCACTAGTGGTACATTTAACTGTTCCTGGTTACCAGATAATATGTAAGAGTGAAGAAAGTTGAAAGTACATAGAAATTGAAAGTGAAAAGTGAGAATGACAACCACTTGTCATTGTGAGTCTGGCCCACAGCACACAGTGAACCACAACGAGGTGGACACTCTGCATTGCTCATATTATCAGGTTTATGTGTTGTTCTTGTACACAGTACTTAAGGTAGTTGTGGAGGGTTTGTTTGAACACAATAATGTTTTGTTGGTAAAATAATAAAATAGTTATTAAACAAGTGAGTTCAATGTTTCAATCTACAGACTCACATAGACTTTACAGCCTAAACAAGTTTTCTGTTCAACACTTTTCATTATTTTATGACAGTCTGTGGAAAGGTTGTAAGTATTTACTTGCAAATTTTAATATTAATCCTGCAGTTTTATTTCCTTCACACACTGACATGTTTTATGTTTGATTTTGCAGGGATTTTAATACATTTGTTTTCCTAACGTGCTAATGCTAACACTAGCATGATGACAGGCCATGCAGCATTTTGAGATTTTAAACCTGATTAATGTTTCCATCTGGAAAATCATTTATGTGATTAGATAACTAAAAAACTGATAGTAATGAACTCACCCGACACAGAGAGTGTAATATTGTTACTGTGCTTGGATGATGTTGGTCTGTCATGTCTCTCTCCTCTACTATCATTTAAGATTATTGTGTGTATTGTTGATGATGTGTGTGTGTGTGTGTGTGTGTGTGTGTGTGTATTAGGAAAATAATAAATATTTATCCTTGATGATGAACTGTTGACCCTTTTATTTTATCCTTTTGTTGTCTGACTTCTGCAAAGAGCTTGTTATGACCAGTTGTGCTTGTACCTGAACCTTCCAGACACAAGAATTCCTCTTCTCTGTTTACTGTTTTGTGGCTGCTGCCAAAGGTGTGGGCTAATTGCTGTTGTAAAAATCAGGAAAACGAATAAAAGAAAGGCTTGCAGAGGACAAAGCACTTTGGAGGAGGGTAGCTGAGGTGTTGGCTGATTGCCACAATACCCCCAAGTAAAAACTGCCAGTCTGTGTCTGGTGTCTCTGCTTTAGAATTTTCTGACATAACTTGGTCCTTCAGGCTGGATCGCTACAGATCCGTGTCTGCAGGCACTCTTGGAGGATGCTGAAGTCCTGTGCACAGCCCCTCGAGTCTGGGACCCGTATTGGATGAAGCCGCCATAAGGTAATTCTATATGTCGGCCCAGTTGGTCTCTGGTTGTTCGGCTGGACCGGATTGTGCCCAGTCTGGTGGCATCATTTGGTTGAGACGGTGAGGCGTGGGAAAACAGGCTGAACAGTTTATGGGCGCTGAAAGGTTTCTGGGAACCTTAGAGAAGCGTCTAGAGAGTCTGGGACTCTACTCACACAGTCCTAAGGGGATCAGAAAGGATTGCCTAGAGGTCTAATTATTACTAGTACTAGTCAATTGAGATGCTCCTGAAGAGTAACTAAAGATTGTTTTATAGGCTGAGGGTATGTGTTTGTTTGTTTGGCTCTGTCTGTGTGAATGGGAGAGACCCTAGTTCTGAAACAGGACAACCAGAAGAAACTAACAGTGCTAACATGGTTGTCCGAGGACTGGACTGGTGATCCACTCTCCATGGAGGATTTAGGGAGTGGTTAGATTTAGAGGATATACGTTATGCATGATATAACAAACCAGACATTACCTTAATAATTGAAAATAAACCTTACACATTTTTGTGTGACAGTGGGGACAGTAGGACAGTAATGAGAGAAGATGTAGACTGGTTGCCAGTATCAAGAAGAACCACATCATAAATGTTCGATCTGCTAATGGGCATATTGAAACCAAATTCTTAACTAAACCTTGCAATGCTTGGCCACTGCTGCAGGATCAACCGTCACATGCTCTGTAATTGCTGGCCAGTTATTTGTCCTTATAATTTACTGAATTAGAATGGAATGAAAGCTAAATTGGATATATGTCTCACTCCATACGGTAAATGAGGAATGACTGCAAGACGAAAAGGAGAAAATAGTGACATTTTTTCAGTAAAATGACTCAGATATGATGAAGAAGAAGTTACATATTCGTTGAGATTCAAAAAGTAATCCAGAGATCCCGACCAGCATATGACAAACTAGTCCACAAACTGGGACCACAAAAAGTATACGTATACAAGGTTACCACAAAGGTATTGCGAGCCCTACTATATTTTCCACCGCTATATAAAGTTGTTTTAGCTAGTTACTCTTCGTGTTCAGTCGATATTGGTTTATGTAGATGATATTGTATTAGCATCAAAATCAGAGTTAATATGTAAAAAGGATACTTTAGCTCTGCTCAAATATCTAACTGATACGGGTAATAAGGTGAATAAAGATAAGCTACAATATCATAAAACAATTGTTAAATATTTAGGACATACCTCACACACCCACAGCGGTAAGTGGTAAATACGGAAAAAAGCTGCAGTGGCATTTACATTTACGACCATTGTCTTATCCAGAGCGACTTCATGTCTAATTACAGGGACAGTCCCCCTGGAACAGCTCAGGGTTAAGGGTCTTGCTCAGGGACCCAATGGTGGTAGTACTAGAGGTGGGATTCGAACCGGGGACCTTTATCCAGAGGTCCGCAGGCAAGTGTCCTGCACCACTGAACCACCGCCACCCACATTATCAGCACCTAAGCCTAAAACAAAAAGCAAATTATGTCTTTGCCAGAAACATTGCAATTATTATGAAGCGCATGGGCACCATTTTGGCTGAGGTAGATTTAGCCCCTTGCAAGAAAAGATCTAACAATCCACATAACATGGCCTTCCCTCTGCAATGGACAGAAACGGAAGCCATGGGGGCATTAACATGAGCCAATGAAAAACAAGCCAATATTACCTGGAAGTCTATGTATAAAGTGGGCAGCAATATTGAGTCATGGGCGATGCCATGGGATGGTAGGCCTGGTAAATAAACAATATACAGCATATGGATTTAATATTTACTCAAAAAAATCTTTGTATAGCTTGCCTGTGTTTGAAAACATAATCCACAGAGCAACATCAGACCAAGAAGCGTCTCCCCAGCACCTTACCCTTTCCATACATACATATGGATTTCATTGAACTAAGTGTTGTTTGGTGCTGGTGGATGCATTCTCTAAATGGGCAGGTATTTCCTATAAAAAACTCCAGATGCCTAACAGTGGCCATGTATGCAAAAGAATAATACCCCCACTTTTGGTACCACTGTACAACGATTATGGCAGCCATTTGTCCAAACGATAGTGAAGTAAAATGGCATCAATTTAGAATGAACTTAAAAACACACTGGTTACCACCCCAAAGTGTGAGGTTAGTGTGCAAATGATACAGTAAAAATCTAAACAAAGGAAATGCATGGAATAAACTTCTTCAGACAATGGTCACAGTGCATAGATTTAGTTCAGCTGAGTATGAATATAGCTCCAACTTATGGCAGTTCTTTAACACCGTTTGAAGTATTGCATGGTAGATACTTCATACAGGCTACGGTTTAGATAGCAATATCAATGACCTGATGATGATCTGAATCTTGTTGGAAAAATGTTGGGTAACAGAGATGAGCAGTTAATGTAGCCCAGGTGCTCCTTTGCTCCCACAGGAGGACCCCCAGTGTGCACAGGGACTAGGTGTTCACTAAGAAAATGTTAAGAGAAATAGCTGGTCCCAGCCACGGCGGTGGGAGGTCATACCAAGTACTCCTGACCACCCCAACTGCTGTAAAATTGCTAACGACCCTTAGATACATTTGTCACACTGTAAAAAATCAGCAGCAGAAAGTGAGGTAGGAGCCACGCAGTAAGGGTGGGAATCTGACTACAAAGGGGTTGTGGTGTAGAAGCAGCTCGTCTTTCAAAGTCAGTGAAGAAGCCAGCCACGCACTTGCTGCGCTGGTTGTCTACCACACTTGAAACAATGTGGGGAAAATTATAGTCCTTATAGTTACGTTCATGGTACTGTTTCAGGGTTTGCTGTTACAATTTTTATAGTCCACAGGACGAGAAACAGAGACTGGAGAGGTGGCTGAACAATGCCAATGAGCTTACAGGACCAGAAATGTAACATACTTATCACGCCAATGTTTTGGTATTAAGCTGTGCTGAGTTGGTAGCAAGGAGTAAAAATGTATCAGGATGTTATGTTTGTTCTTTATGTGATATCATCCGCTCATCCTGGTTGACTGCTCTCCATTGTATATCTGGTCTAAGTGCGTATTGAGCACACCTGCCTCGAGTAGGTAGCATTTGAGCCCCAGTAAATTCTGGACCACCGTTTATCATATCTAAGAATTAACACATCACACACAGGGGGCAGCAATAAAGACTCGGAACACCACCTAATGCACCGTGTCGGAACAACAGAACCATTAACCAACTACACTGATTATACATGTCCAGCGAGCCTGTGAACCATCACCCAGCGGCTGAGTGCGATCCGTGTCTCAAGAGAACACGAAGGTCGCTGGTGGAAGTCCAGCCCACAGTTACGGTATGGGGTCCGATGTGCCTATTGAGCATAAGTGTTGGACTACCGGGAATGTAGAGTGGCATTGGCTTTTGTTTTCTGAATTTGGCAGTAAAAAGAACACGTTAAGTGAAACCATAAAATTATCAATTGGTCTATTTTTAAGCAGCTAGTATAAAACCATGGGAAACAAACAATGAGGAGCAGTCAGCATAGAGGATGATGGTATTTACCAAAATCAAAATGGTACTTGACTTACTAACCAGCTGAGAAAAGGAGGGTTTGTTGTACGTATACATATGTATCTACGTATAACTGAGCCATAGACAGATGAAAAATCCAGCTTATGCTATGTCGAACAATGTTTACGATCATGGGACCCTTCTGCCTGGTTCCTATCCGGAGGATGAGAAAATGGCAGCTTTTGAAGTGTACTTTACCATTGGTTATTGTGCTTCCTATTATTTTGTCTTTTCACAGGATGTGTCATCCCTTGCTTGAGAGCAATGCTGTCCAGAATGATAGGGCAGTCATTACACCGGGAACGTGATGTTGAGAGTGAAGGAGCTTACACCCTCCTGTCAGACAACAAAAAACTTTCAGCTAAGTGTAGAATTGTTGAAGGAACTGCAGAAAACTGAAAAGAGATGCAGTGGAATTTGTCAATGGACATTTATCAATCATAAACAAGGAGGAAGGAAATGTTAGAAAATCGTAAGACCTTTTTAGATCTTATTTGTTTTACGACTTCTGCAAAGAGCTAAAGGAATTTTCTGACAGTGTGTGTGTGTGTGTGTGTGTGTGTGTGTGTGTGTGTGTGTGTGTGTGTGTGTGTGTGAACATGAATGTAAGCAGAGTGGGGCTAAACAGCTCTCAGTGTCCTTATCTGGTGACACAATTTGAAATCTCTTCAGGTTTAAAAGTAAGAAAAAATGATAGTCGTATTAAATAATATAATTTTATTACCTAAGCAGACCAGCATACATAGTGTGTTCAATGGAAAAAGACCAAACATGTATAATATTAATAAAAATCTTAATGATTTATCATTTTATCCTGTTTATTTTTGCTGCTCCTGAAACATCATGTCGATTGTGGTGTTGAGGCTGGGCCTTAGCACTTGAGCGGGCTTCATACTGGACTTTAATTTTGGATGACGTGCACAGAACTCAAACTAAACATAACAAATGTAACAGGTGTAAAACACAACACGAATAATCATAGTGTGCACACAGAATGACCAGCGCCCTGTTCTGATTCACTGGGGCTTATAACGTCAGCCCCCAATGAGGCACACCTGGCACCCAAGCCCAGGTGTGCACAATCAGAGCAGGGCGCCCTCTGCTGCCGAACCGTTACACATCATTACAAATTAAAACATAATTACACATCTGTTTTAAATGAAGGTTAAAAAAAGGACATGAAAACAACACTTCCAGCTACAGAGAAGATGCTGGGGTTGTTGATGAATTATTTCTCGTGTTATAGCTTTCCAGATGTAGTTTATTTTCAGTAATCCTGTTTCACCTCATCTGGTTTAAATGTGATCATGTTAAGATGTCTCTGTAGAAGAGTTTCTGAAATATATAAGACTCAATAAGGCAGAGGAAGGCAACATGTTGGATTTTCTTCTCCATCTCTCTCATTAATCCCCCTTATTTAAAGATAAAACAAAGACAAAACACAAACTGCTGCAGTGACTTACTGACTTATTACTGCCAGCAGTGTTTCTATAAGATCATGAGTTAAAAACAATATCCATCCATGCTGTTTGATTTCTTATTCTGGTAAAATAAGCGATGGCGATCAACTTTCACCTAGACTGACACTGAGAAAGAGACTCTGGTTCTACAGTCAGTGAAGCTCTGAGCAGATCTACAGAAGAAAGAACAGCAGTGCAGATGAAAGGCTTTTGATCTTCCATTAATGCTCCACACAAACTAAACATCTGTTCACATCTGTACTGATGTCATACTGAGAGTGAATGAACATTGAAGAGATGATCACATTTACACAAGAAATACATTCAATACCTTTAAAGATGAAGTTTTTTTCTGTATTCCTTTTGCAGGTAAATTCATAAAGGTGTTTTTCACATTTCCCATCAAAGGACTGGTTTCTCTCTGTTCTTACACCAGCTGTGAGTTCTGATTCTCTCCTCTCTCTAATTCACATTCCTGCCAGCAGTGTTGCTTCATAAAGCACTTATTCAATCAATAACCGAAACTAGTAGATCGTTTAAATCCATTTATACCTGCCGTTGTGTGCACAGCCATGCCAGAAAAGTGTATTTTGATAAAACTGTATTTACAGTGTAACTACAGTTCTGATCATGAACACAACTGTTATGATGACATTACAGATACTCAATAATTAATGATCTGTTACTTGTGTTTACTCTTGTATCGATATTATAGTAAAATGAACAACATTCTTTCTAAAAATCCCTCTACTTCTCTGCTGTGGTTCTTGTGTGATTGGGTGTGGTTTTCATGAAGCTCCTGGAACAGTGGACTGCGGTAACTCTGATGGTAAATGTGGGCAGAACAGAGGTGAGACTGAACAACAACCTTTCACGAGTGTCTCTAAACTGAGAGAAATGTGATGCAGTGATGTGATTATTCACGTACAAAACTGGAAGTGAAAAGAATTGAAGTGACTAATTGTCATTGAAGCCTAAACACTAGACCGAACTAGACCACAGCAATTGTGAATCATGCTAACAGTCATGTGGCGACACTGTAAAATCTGCAAAAATTAAAATGAATCTTCACAAAATCTTTTATTTGGAATAACAGCTTTTTCAGGCCTTCCTACACATCACAAATGAGTGTCTTCCATAATCAGCTGAGCTAAATGGCACATAATCTTTGACTATCTACTTCACGTATAAGTGCCATTACATAAATTAATTAGCAGAAACAATTTTAAATAAACTGACAATAAAACTTGCTGGCGCTAAATAAAGATCAAATAAAAGATGAAAGTGCTGCTGAAAGCTACCTGCAGTTACAGAAGACAAAACAAAAACTGCTGCATAAACTTCACTTCACTGTGTTTTTTACTTTTATATCTGTCTCTTCCTTTGTGTTGTCTGGTCCTTTGTTTTGAAGAACGATATCACATTTCTTTAATTTATAATATTAAATATTGCATGTTTCTTTTTGCCTTCAAGAGGACTGTCATGTTTAATGAAATTTCCTTCATTGGGACAAATAAAGTACCATCATCCACCATCACCTACAGTCACTTCCATTAATGAACAAACCAAATAAACATCTATTTCACATCTGTACTGATGTGATGCTGAGCTGAATGAACATGAAGAGATGATCACACTCTGCAATTACAGTCAGTGGAACAGCAGCACTGGTGTGTGCCTTAGCGTGAACTTCCTGTCATAACTTCCTCCTGGGTGTATTTACCACGGTGAGTCCTGGAGCAGAACTGATTATATAATCCTGTTCATCACTGACAGAACTGGATAGTCCCTCATGCAAACCAGCTGTAGCTCACTCCAATGCCTTCTATTCTCCTGTATCTACTGGCTGGTAGCGGTCTCTCCTCTGAATGGATGTTCGGGTTTATCTTCCACTCTGGGTGTTGGTCTCTCTGTTAAAGAAGAAGCACGTTTTGTTTTCTTTGTGTGCATTAACCTGTTCAATAAAATCTAAGAAAATTCAGTGTTTACAATTCCATTTCATTATAGTACAGATTATGTGTCAAGAGAGTGAAAGAAAGTGAAAGAACATGAAAGTGAAGTGAACATGACTATTCTTGTCATTGTGAGGTCTGACACAGCACCTGAGAACCACAACAAGAGTGGACCTCTGCATTGGCTCCATGCACATAAATGCTGCATGACAGTGAGCAGCTATGAAGTGCCCAGGGAAACAGTAATGAGGGATGGTACTATTGCTCAAAAAGAAGTACCTCAGGGCAACCTACTGGTAGGTTTGAACCCATAATCGTCTAATCTGTGGTCAACTCCTAAATGCTAGCTCCTGCCATGTGTGGCTTGGCTCTACCAGTCAGTGGGAGATCTGGACAGATCTGCAGAAGAAAGTGAACACAGTGATTCTCTGCTGTCTGACTGTGTCTGCTGGTCTCCAGACGGGCTGGGAGGCAATTGTGCTGGTATTTTATCAGAAAAATCTCAGACTAAATGTCTGCCATTCATGTAGTTATAATAAAACATGGTTTTACTAGGAAGGAACAGTTCTGTTATTCTGTAACACAAAAACACTCAACTAATGGTAAAATACTCATAAAAACAGTTTCAACAATTCCTCTCCAGCTGGCATTGTTGATTTCTAAGTGAAAAATAGACACCTCATGCAGAAAATAAACCTGTAATAAATATCCTTATTACAGTTTCAAATAATGTAAACCTGTACAGCACTGTACATCACCACAGATGACTTTCTCTATAAATAACCTCAAATGAAATAGTCAGTATCCTGTGACTAAACTGTGCTCATTAATAGGTCTCGACTGTAAGTACTTCTGAATCTTCCCCAAATATATATCCAGTCACCTTCCATTCACATATAGTCACTTTGGCTCAAGCCACCACAAACTGAAGGTGCAGGAACAGCTGCTGAGGTGACTGAATGTCCCTGAAAAGAAAGCCAAAGCTTTATTCACTCTCTTTACTTTAGTATGAAAACAGAAAGGGTTATTTCTAAGAGCTAGACTCTACAATACAAATGAAGTAGAGAAATCTCTCAGCTGTTCAGCTAAACTGATTTTCTTTCTGGAATCTAAAAATCCAAACACTTTCACTTTCTGTTTAGTGAATACAACATGAAGAAATAGAAAGAATCAATTGAAACTAGCAGGTGAAGCAGATCATATAGACCTTCTCAGAAGAGAGTTTAAAAGATCGATCTACCAAATGTCCTGACCTTCCCTCCAAACATTCATCTGTGTTCTGTTCACATTACTCATCTACAATAAAGCACAACATTGATCAGGTTTATATGTTGTACTTGTACACAGTACTTAAGGTAGTTGTGGAGGTTTGTTTAAAACACAATGATGTTTCGTTGGTAAACAATAAGAATGATTGTCAAACAAGTGAGTTTAATGTTTCCAATCTTACAGGCTACGCCAGACTTTACAGCTAAACAGGAGTTTTCTGTTCCAACACTTTTCATTATTTTATGACTGGAGTCTGTGGAGAAGATTTGTGAGTATTTATTTAACACCAGTTAATATTAATCTACTGATTTTATTTCCTTCACACACAGCATGTTTTGTATGTTTGATTTTTGCAAGGGATTTAATGCATTTTAGTTTCCTAGCGTGCTGAAATGCTAACACTAACAGGCTAATGAGCTACATGTAGCATTTTTGAGGCTTTTAAACCTGATTAATGTTTCCATCTGGAAATCATTTGTGATTAGATAACTAAAACCTGATAGTAATGAACTCACCCGCCACAGAGAGTGTAATATTGTTACTGTACTTGGATGATGTTGGTCTGTCATGTCTCTCTCCTCTACTATCATTTGTGTGTGTGTGTGTATGTGTGTGTGTGTGTGTGTGTGTGTGTGTGTGTGTGTGTGTGTGTGTGTGTGTGTGTGTGTGTGTGTGTGTGTGTGTGTGTGAACATGAATGTAAGCAGAGTGAAACTAAACAATCTCTCAGTGTCTCCTTATCTGGTGACACTGGTGGAAATCTCTTCAGGTTAAAAAGTAAGAAAAGTAATTAGTCGTGACCAAATAATATAATTTTATTTCTAAAGCGAACCAGCACTTTATAGTGTGATTCAATTGAAAAAGACCAAACATATTACTGTACTTCAATAAACATCTTAATGATTTATCATTTATCCTGTTTATTTTGCTGTTTACTAAAACATCATTAAGTAAAACATAATTAAACGTCTTTTTTAAAAAAAGGTGAAAAAAAAGGTCATGAAAAACAACACTGCCAGCTACAGAAGATATGTAACAGAGAGGTTGTTCGTGAGAAATTCACTCATGTTGTAGCTTTCAGATGTGGTTATTTTTCAGTAATCCCTGTTTAACACTCATCTGGTTTAAGATGTGATGTTAAGATGTCTCTGTAAGAGTTTCCTGAAATATATAAGACTCAATAAAGACGAGAGGAAAAGAGAGCAGCATGTTGGATTTTCTTCTCCATCTCTCTCATTAATCCCCCTTTTTAAAGAGAAAACAAAGACAAAACACAATACTACTTTGCAGTGACTTACTGACTTTATTACCCACTTGGCAGTGTTTCTATAGATCACGATTGGAAACAATAACCCATCCATGCTGTTTGATTTCTTATTCTAGTAAAATAAACTGATGGCGTCTCTTTCTAGACTGACACTGAAAGAGACTCTGGTTCTACAGTCAGTGAAGCTCTGGGCTAGTCTACAGAAGAAGAACAGCAGTGCAGATGAGAGCTTTCCACGAGTCACTTCCATTAATGATCACACAAACTAAACATCTGTTCACATCTGTACTGATGTCATACTGAGGTGAATGAAAAGATGATCACACTCACCACAAATACAGTGTACAGCACATAAGTTGTTTTTTTTTTCTTTATTCCATTGCAGGTAAATTCATAAAAAGGTGTTTTCACATTTCTCATCAAAGGACTGAACTTCCTCTCCGTTCTTACACCAGCTGTGAGTTCTGATTCTCTCCTGCCTCTAATTCACATTCCTGCCAGCAGTGTTGCTTCATAAAACTTACTTAATCAAAAACCGAAACTGGTGAATCATTTTAAATGCTTATACCACGTTGTGTGCACAACCGAACTTGGGAGAAAGAATGACTTTTGATGGAAGCTGTCATTTACGGTGTAACTACAGTTTTGATTATGGACACAACGCTGTTCCGATGACGTTACAGATACTGCGTGGCTAATGATCTGTTTACTATGTTCTCTTGTATCTAAAATATGATAAAATGAATGACATTCCCTTTCATCTACTTCTCTGCTGGACTGTTGTGTGATTGGTGTGAACATGGCTCCTGGAACAGTGGACTGCGACAGCTCTGATGAGTAAATGTGAGCAGAGCAGATGAGACTGAACAACAATAACACCAGTGTCTCTAAGCTGGGAGAAATGTGATGCACAGTGATGTGATTGTTACTGTACTGAAGAGCTGTGCCCAGAGTGAAAAAATAGAAATTGTCATTGACCTAAACACCAGACCGAACTAGATTACAACAGTGAATCATGTAACAGGTCATGTAACAGAAACAGAACAAAGACTCAAATATACAAAAATTGAAATGAATCTTCACCAAAATCTTTCATATAGAATGTTTCTTTTTTAGACACTTCCTGCCTACAGAAGAACACAAATAATTCTTCCATAATACAGACTGAGCTAAATACTTCATGTCTTTTGTGTGAGTATCTTAACACTTCATTATAAGTGCCATGACATAAATTAATTAGTTAACATAATTTTAAATAAGCTGACAATAAAACTTTGTGCAGCTAAAAATATAGATCAAATAAAAAATGAAGAAAGTGTCATGAAGAAGCTACACTGCAGTTACAGAAGACCAGGCTTACAAATGCTGTGAACTTCACTTCCACTGTGTTTTGTGCTTTTATATCTGTCTCAGCTTCCTTTGTATTGTCACGGTCCTTTGTTTGAAAACAGTATCATTTCTTTAATTTATAATATTAATATTGCATTTTCCTTGTGCTTTGCACTTCCAAAGAGGACATCATGTTTAATGAAGTTTCCTTCATCCAGGACAAATAAAGTACCATCATCCCCATATCACTGATCGCCTTCCATTAATGAACAAACCAAATAAGCTGTCTGTTCACATCTGTTACAGTGTGACACTGAGCTGAATGAACACTGGAAGAGGCGTCACACTCCTGATAGTCAGTGGAACAGCAGCACTGGTGTGTGTGTGGCGTGAGAACTTCCTGTCACTCTTCCTCTGCAGGTGTATTTACGTCTGTGAGAGATCTGAACAGAACTGATATTATAATCCTGTTTAACACTGACAGGACGGGGAGGATAATAATGATAATTATCCTTCCACCAGCTGTAACTCACTCAATGCCTTCTATTCTCTGTATCTCACAGCTGAGTGACGGTCTCTCCTCTGAATGGGATGTTCAGGTTTATCTTCACTACAGTGTTTAGTGTTGCTGTTGAGAAAAACACTTTGTTGTTCTTTTGTGTGCGTGCTTTCCAGTAAAAACAAAAGAAAAAAATAAATTGGTACATTTTAACTGTTCTGGTACAGATAATGTGTAAGAAATGAAAGAAAGTGAAATAACATGAAGAGTGAGAGCTATTCTTCTCATTGCGAGTCTGGCACAGCACACAGTGAACCATAATTACATTGGACCTCTGCTGCATTTTAACTCATGCACTTCAAAATACCACGCAGCTTGGCCAGGCAGCTATGGCTTTGCCCAGGAGCAGGATGGCCACCTTGCTCAAGGAGTACTTTCCAGGGCAACCTATGGTAAGGGGTTTTGAACCCACAATCTTTCAATCCTGTGGTCAACTCCCTATGCGAGGCCACCGCTTTGCCATGTGTGCGGTTCTACGGTCAGTGGAGATCTGGACAGTGGTGCAGTGAATCTCTGCTGTCTGTCTGTGTCTGCTGGTCTCAGACGGGCTGGAGGAGCTGACTGTGCTGGAGTTTTATCAGAAGAACTCTCCAGACAAGCTTCATGATTCGACAGATTTATAATGAAAGTTTTACGGGAAAAATTACCTCATTATTCTGCTTAACATAGAGCCTCAGCAAAGCAATCACTGCCTAAGCAAAATATACGTATATAGAAAATATTTGGAATATTTAAAATCGCGATTTCTGAAGTAAACTTTGTGATAAAAGAAAGCCATTTTGGGCATTAATGTATAATAAAATGATGGAAATACAATCACATAAAACCAGTTTAACATTCCTCTCAGTTGGCTTTGTGTTGATTTCAAGGTGAAAAGTTAACACTTCATTCACAGTAAATGTTAATATCCTTATTTACAGAGTCTGAAATAATGTAAACATGTGTGAAGTGAAAGTGACCTTCTGCATGTTCTGTGAGGAATGCAGCAGCTTGCAACACCCAGTGAAGTGGACCTCTGCATTTAACCCATGCAAACGCATGCAGCAGAGGACAGTATAAGAAAGAGAAAGCACCTGGGAGGCATTGGCAGGACAGTACCTTGCTTACAAGAGTACCTCAGGGCAATCTACTGGTAAAGACTAGAACCACACAATCTTCAGCCCTGTTCCAACCCTAACCACTAGGCCACTGCTGCCCATTGCCCGCCACAATCACACTGACACCCTTGTTGCAGGTTAATGAAGGAGGGAAAAAAAATGTCTCTCAAACTGAAAGAAATTTGAAAATAATCCAGCCTTTTATTGAAATTCAGATATTCTAAGAAAAACAAATCACTCATCGGAAATAATTGATCAACAATAATGGAAACACTAATTATTAGCAACCTAGAAAAAACTGTTAACACAATTAACTGTTGTTTTATTATTTAAATTGAACTTTTTAATTTTTCTTTTTTCATTTTAAATTAGACTGAACTTTTGTTTAGCTGTACTCCACGACTTCCTGGTTAACTGAGGTGCAAAAATGGTGATGTAAGGACAAACTCCTTCATAAAGCTTAGAGAAACCGTGAAGGAAGAAACGTGCTGAACTTCATAATTCAGCAATTATCATAAAATTAGCAGCTTCTAGTCTGAAAATGTCCATTTCTAATGTTAAAAGCAATAATAAAAGAAGTAAATGAACTGTAACTGTAATTCATGAAAGGCCCAGGGTTTTCGTTCATATTACTCATGCAGTGTGGAGGATGATGAGGTGATTACATCAACAATCTAAATATTAGATAAAGTCAACAACATCACCTGGTGACACCTCTATAAATAACCTCAAATAGACATGTACTATGCTGTGATCCGACTGCTCATGAATAGGTGTGGAAGGCTAGCAAAGTGTGCGATTTTCCCCAAATATATATCAGTCGCCACCACAGTTCAATCAAAGCCACCTAAACCGAAGGTGCAGGAACCGCTGCCGAGCAGCCTGACGGTCGAAGAAGAGAGGGGCAAGCAAACCTTCCACACTCTCTTCCTTTAGTATAAATACAGAGAAAAACAGATTTATTTCTAGAACCTGAGCTCTACAGCCGTGAGTAGAGGGATCTCTACAATCTACATCACACACTGACAGGTTTAATGTTTGTTTTTAGCACGGGATTTGATACACCCAATTTTTAGGCGTGCTAATACTTGCTGCTAGCAGGCTAATAGCAAACCTGCATGTAGCAATTTGAGGCTTTTAAAACCTGATTAATGTTTCCATCTGGAAAAGCATTTATGTGATTAAAATGATAGAAATGAACTCACCCTTTACAGTGAGTGTAACAGTATTACTGTACTGTGATGATATTGGTCTGATTGTCTCTCCTCTACATGATGCTGATCTCCATCAAACCACATCATCTTTACTGATGGTGAGGTATCTCCTGTTTACAGTGCGTGCTCAGACAGAGACACTGGAGTCCATCCTCTCTGTTTATCGGCTGTCACTGAAACATGTCCGCACATCACGAGTTAATCTCACACTTCAGAGTGACTGACTCTCAGTGAACACAATTCCCTCTGGTTCTGTAGGTGTGGTTTGGGTAATTCTGTAGGAAGAGAGGAAAGAAAGAGAAAGTAAATACATTAATGTGATTATTTATCCTGTAATGAAGTTGTGTAAACTACAGTGTTCATCTTTCTGATCTCAAAAAAGAGTGTTTAAGTATATCATTATGTTTAAATATGTTTTGTGTTTAGCTTTTGCTAGAATTTTATACATTTAATTTTCTATCATGCTAATGCTAACACAAGCAGGCTAATGAGCAGCACATGAAAGCATTTGCAATTCGCTTCTGATTAACATTTCCATCTGGAAAAGCATTATGTGATTAGATAACTAAAAATGAAAGTAATAGACTCACTCCTTTACAGTAGGTGTAACGAGTGTCCGCTGTACTGTGATGCTGTTGGTCTGTCATGTAGGACTCCACTACACGATACCCGATCTCCATTAATCACAGAAAGCTCCTCCTGATGGTAAGTGTCTCTGTTTATAGTGAGATAACAGACTGAGACACTGTAGTCCATCCTCTCTGTTTATTCTGTTTCTCCACTGAAATGTCCATCTGTCATAAGGTTAATCTCACACTTCAGGTGACTGACTCTCCAGTGGTTCCACAGTTCTCTCTAGTTCTGCTCTCAGTGTGAGTTTGGGTAAATCTGTAGGAAGAGAGGAAAGAGAGAGAAATGTCATGCAATGTGTAGATTATTTATCCTGCCAATGAAGTTGTGTAAGTTACAGTGTTAATCATGATCTCAAAAAAGTGTTCAGGTACTTATAAATAAATTGTATTGACTCATATCTCTAAATTATGCAGACTTTAATGACTCTGCACGAGTCACAGTGTAAAGTTCACTATTGTGATGTTGTGTGTAGCTGCACTGCAGTTACAGAAGACAAACACAAACCACTAGATAAACTTCCTGTTTTGTACTTTTATGTCTCTAATTTTTATAGACTTGTCATTTGTTTTGCAATTATCATCACATTATTTTTAATATAATATTAATATTGCATTTTTCTTGCAACTGCACTTTTTTAAGAGGACTGACATGCTTAATCTGCGATGGGCTGGCGACCTGTTTAGGGGTGTGTGTCCCCAGTCCGTAGCCTGTGTTAAGCTGGGTTGGACTCCAGCACTCCCCGACCCGGTAGGACCAGCGGCGAACAATGACTGACTGACTGACCTGCTTAATGAAACACTGAAGAGATGATCACACTCACCTGATACAGTCAGTGGAACAGCTGCACTGGTGTTGTGTAGCGTGAACTGTCACTGTTCCTCTGCAGGTGTATTTGCACCACTGTTGAGAGATCTGAACAGAACTGATTATATAATCCTGTTCATCTCTGACCGAACTGGATGATCCCTCATTAAACCAGCTGTAGCTCCACTCAATGTCTTCTATTCTCTGTATCTCACAGCTGAGAGTGACGGTCTCTCCTCTGAATGGATGTTCAGGTTTTATCTTCACTACAGGTGTTGGTCTCTCTGTTAAAAGAAGAAACACGTTTAGTTGTTATTTTCTGTGAGTGTATGAACTAAGAAAATCTGAATCACTCATGTAAAATAAACTGGTAATTTGTGTATTTTAGGGAAAAAAATGGTATGTTTTGTTGATAAATTAATAAGAATGATTGTAAACAAGTGAGTTTAATGTTTCAATCTTACAGGCTACGCAGAGCTTTTACAGCTAAACAGGAGTTTTCTGTTCAACACTTTTCATTATTTTATGACTGGAGTCTGTGGAGAAGATTTGTGCTTTTTAACTTTGTAAGTATTTAACACCATTTAATATTCACCTGCAGTTTTATTTCCTTCACAAACTGACATGTTTTAATGTTTGTGTTTTGCTGGGATTTGATACATTTTAGTTTTCTAACATGCTAATGCTAACACTAGCAGGCTAATGAGCTACATGTAGCATTTGAGGTTGTTAAACCTGATTAATGTTTCCATCTGGAAAAGCATTTATGTGATTAAAATGATAGAAATGAACTCACCCTTTACAGTGAGTGTAACAGTGTCACTGTACTGTGATGATGTTGGTCTAGAATATTTGACTCCTCTACACTGATACTGATCTCCATTAATCACAGAAGCTCCTCTGATGGTGAGAGTGTCTCTGTTTACAGTGTGATACTCAGACTGAGACACTGGAGTCCTTTGACCCCACTGATCCCATTTCTTCCACTGAAATGTCCATTCATCCCGAGTGTTAATCTCACACATCAGAGTGACTGACTCTCCAGTGAACACAGTTCTCTCTGGTTCTGCTTTCAGTGTAGGTTTGGGTAAATCTGTAGGAAGAGAGAAGAAGAGAGAAATGTCATGCAGTAATGTGATTATTTATCCTGTAAATTAAAGTGTCCATCCTTCTGATCTCAAAAGCAGAGTTAAAGCTATTTCTAAAGAAAATTTTATTGACTCATGTCTAAAAGATACAGACATTAATGACTCAGCAGAAGCATTTCCTTCTAATTTTCTTTTGATAAGTTACTTACATAAGCTAAGCTTTATTCTCTCTCTCTCTCTCTCTCTCTCTCTCTCTCTCTCTCTCAATACTTCAGAATCTTTGTGTAAATGTCGTAACACTATAAGTGGCATTACATTAATTAGTAATAACATTTTAAATAAGTTCATGACAAAAATGAAACATGCTTGCGCTTAAAATAAAGATTAAGGCTAAAAATGACATGAAAGGATACACTGCAGCTGCAAAACACAAACTGCTGCACAAACATCACTTCACTGTGTTTGTACTTTTATATCTGTCTCTTCCTTTATATTGTCTTGTCATTTGTTTAGCGAACAGTATCACATTTCTTTAATTTATAATATTAATATTGCATTTTTCTTGCAACTGCACTTTTTTAAGAGGACTATTGTGCTTCCTTCATCAGGAGAAATAAAGTACCATCATCCATCATCACCTACAGTCACTTCCATTAATGAACAAACTAAACATCTGTTCACATCTGTACTGATGTGATACTGAGCTGAATAAACAGGTTTTATCTTCACTACAGGTGTTGGTCTCTCTGTCAAACAAAGAAACAATTTTTGTTGTTGTTCTCTGTGGTTCTACAGTCAGTGGAGAGCTGGACAGATCTACAGAAGAACGTGAACAGCAGTGATTCTCTGCTGTCTGTCTGTGTCTCAGACGGGCTGGAGGAGCTGATTATTGCTCAGATTAAAACTCTAAATTGTGTTGTCATAATAAAAGACAATTTAAATAAGGAACAAATTGCAGCATTATTCTGTAACAAAAAAATCACAGCACCCACATAGCTATAAATATGTCAGTATTTAAAATCATATAATTCTGAGTGAAACTCTGATGAAAATGTTTGTTCAAAAGAAACAAAAGAAACCTTCACCAAGGGCAATGAAATAATAAAAATGAAGGTAATACTTTAGATTTTCCAAGTGACACGTTAACACTTCATTCACAGTAAATATAAATATTCTTATTTATAGAGTTTAAAATAATGTAAATACATGTACACTGCTCGCCACAATTACTGACACCCCTTGTGAAGGTTAGTGAGAAGACTGAAAAACATTCATCTCTTGGTGAAGAAGTTTCATTTCAAACTGTAAAAATGAGAAAATAATCCAAACTTTTATTAAAATTCAGATATTCAGAGAAAAAATCAACTCATTATTATATAACTACTTCAAACCAAATAAAGAAGTAAATAAACTGCAACTATATAAAAACAAACAAACAAAAAATAAATAAAACGAGAGGGAGGGTATCGACCGCAATCACGTGAAATCAAAGTCACTAAACTGAAGGTGCAGGAAAGGCTGCTGGATTGACTGATGGTTCAGAAGAAGACAGGAAACCAACACCTTCAGTTCTCTTTGCTTTGTAGTCTTTTTCCTTTTAATATCACCAATTTGGTGTTGATCCTGCTATATCAGTCAACTGGTTTACGCCTGGATATTTTGATAAAAATTTTTATTCAACATGTCTCTAAATGATGAACATTCATGACATTCAACGAGATTGAACTCTGTGGGCCATAATGTGATTCATCATTGTGTGGTGTGTTTCTCTCTGTGTTTTATTACATTAATAAAGATCAAGATATATGAGTCTGTATTCCATTGCAGGTAAATTCATAACAAGTGTTTCATTTCTCATCAAAGGACTGAACTTTCTCTCTTGTTCTTACACCAGCTGTGATTCTGATTCCTCTCCTGCCTCTGATTCACATTCCTGCCAGCAGTGTTGCTTCATAAAGCACTTAATCAATCAATAACCTAAATTAGTCATTAAAATCATTGTGATGACTATGATGACAGATCAAAATTCTAAATAAAATTGTTTTAGTTGATTATTAGTATTTTTCTCCCTGCCAACTTATTGTAAAAAAATAAGATCAAGTTTAGTCATTTTATAAAAAATCTATGCCATTTAAGCAAAATATTTTTATAATTATATTCTCCAGAAAAAATTGTTTTACTAGGACTGAGACTGAGAAATGTATTAGTTGTTTTGACTGCAGAAAGAATGAAGTATAATAAATGTAAGTGTGATTAGTTAGTTACAGACAGTGCGCTAAGTAAAACATTATAGCATTAATCCTTGTAATCCCATTAGATATATTAAGATGAAATTTTATTTACTAGTTTCTCCTTAGTTTATTATGTTTAAATATGTTTTAATGTTTTAGCTAGCACTTTAGGATTTTTGCATTTAATTTTCTAACAAACAAATGCTAACACAAGCAGGCTAATAGGAGCAGCATGAAGCATTTTGAGGTTTCTTAAACCCACTAGTGCGTTTTCCATCTGGAAAGCATTTATGTGATTAGATAGCAAAAAATGAAAGTAATGGAACTCACCCTTTACAGTGAGTGTAACAGGTGTCACTGTGCTGTGATGATGTTGGTCTGTCATGTAGGACTCCTCTACCTGATGCACAGTCTCCATCAATCTGAAGCTCCTCCTGATGGTGAGAGTGTCTCTGTTTACAGTGTGAGACTGAGACACTGGAGTCCATCCCTGCTGTTTATTCTGTTTCTCCCACTGAAATGTCCATCCATCCTGAGTGTTAATCTCACACTTCAGAGTGACTGACTCTCCAGTGAACACAATTCCCCATCTTTCTGCTCTCAGTGTAGGTTTGGGTAAATCTGTATGAAGAGAGGAAAGAAGAGAGAAATGTCATGCAGTAATGTTATTATTTATCACATAATGAAGTTGTGTATGTTACAGTGTTAATCCTTCTGATCTCAAAAAAAGTCTAACAGGTACTTTTAAATAAAATTGTATTGACTCATATCTCTAAATTATACAGACTTTAATGACTCTGCGGGTCACAGTGTAAAGTTCACTAGTGTGTAGTGTTGTGTGTGAAAAGCTGCACTGCAGTACGAGACAAGAAACCTGAGCCGCTAAAACAAACTTCACTGTATTTCTATACTTTTATGTCTTCTACTTTTTATAGACTATTAATTTGTTTGACATTTATCACATTATTTTAAATATAATATTAATATTGCATTTTCTTTTAGCTGCACTTTTTTGAGAGGACTATTGTGCTTCTTGTCCCAGGAGAATAAAGTACCATCATCCATCATCACCTACAGTCACTTCCATTAATGAAACAAACTAAAAATCTATTTCACATCTGTACTGATGTGATACTGAGATGAATGAATAGGTTTTTAATCTTCACTACAGGTGTTGGTCTCTCTGTTAAAAGAAGAAACACTTTTTGTTGTTGTTCTCTGTGAGTGTATGAACTTTTCCAGTAAAACAAAAGTCAATGTTACACTTTAACTATTCCTGGTATAGATAATGCATGAAGTGAAGAGAGTGAAAGAACATGTGTGTGGTTCTACAGTCAGTGGAGATCTAGACAGATCTACAGAAGAAAGTGAACACAGTGATTCTCTGCTGTCTGTGTCTGCTCAATTCTCAGACGGGCTGGGAGCTGATTATTGCTGAGTTTTATCAGAAAACTCTCAATTTAACCCTCTAAATCGTGTTGTCATAATAAAGACAATTTAAATAAGGAACAAATTGCATCATTATTCTGTAAGCAAAGACATTCAGCCAAGAAAATATCACAGCACCCATAGCTATAAATATGTGAGTGTTAAAATCATAAAATTCTGAGTGAAACCTCTGATGAAAACGTTTATTCAAAAGAAACAAAAACCTTCAGAAAGAGGCAATTAAGTATCCTTAAAAATGAAGGTAATACTTTAGGCTTTTCCAAGTGACACATTAATACTTCATTCACAGTAAATATAAGATCTTATTTACAGAGTTTGATATTGTAAACACATAGCACACTGCTCTCCCCAATTACTGACACCCCTTGTGAAGGTTAGTGAGAAGACTGAAAAAACTTTCACCTCTTGGTGAAAAAGTTTCATTTCAAAATGAAAAAATTAAAAAATAATCCAAACTTTTATTAAAATTCAGATATTCAGAAAAAACATTATTAATATATAATTACTTTAAACCAAAAAAAGGGATTAAATAAACTGCAACTATACAAAAACAAACAAACAAAAAATAAATAAAACGAGAGGGAGGGTATCGACTGCAATCACAATGAAATCAAAGTCACCGAAACTGAAGGTGCAGTAACAGCTGCTGGATTGACTGATGGTTCAGAAAGAAGAAAGAAACCAACACACCTTCCGTTCTCCTTGCTTTATGTCTTTATTCCTTTTAATATCACCAATTTGGTGTTGATCCTGCTTCTATCATTCAACTGGTTTACGCCAGAATATGTTGATTAAAATTTTATTTCTCTAAATGATGTGGACATGGGGCAGCGGTGGCCTAGTGGTTAGGGAGTTGGCCCTGCATCAAAAGATTGTGGGTTCGATTCCCTCACAAGTAGGTTGCCCTGAGGTACCCCTGGGCAAGGTACCATCCCCGTCACTGCTCCCCAGGCGCTTTCAATAGCTGCCCACTGCTGCACGGTGTTTGTGTGCATGGGTTAAAAGCAGAGGTCCAATTCTATGTTCTCTTCTGAGTAACACTTTCTTTGCACAAAAACACCCAAACAAGGTCACAGTCTTAGATTAGGTGTCTCTACCGGAGGCCTTGGAGCTCCCGGGGACAGATAAAAAGGCACACTCTGAACTGTGCAAGTTAGAGAGAGAAAGGATTCAACACAGAGACGAACACTGACCAGTCTTTTGAACATCTTGCAAGAACTCTGTTACTCTTCTATTAATAAACTTGGATATAGCTTAAAACCTCTTCACCTCATCACTGACTCCTCGAACCTCGGTTCTCAATCGGAGAATCCAACAGTTGGCGTCACGAACAGGATTGACTTGAGGAACGGACAGGAAATGCAACTGGAAGACAACATGGTTGACCAAGAGTCAGGAACAGAAGTGCTGACACTTTGACAGAGGTAAGGCCTCCTACTGTTTTAATCTGCTGCTGAGTTGAGGATAACTGCTGTGTGTAAAAAGTAAACTCCCTCCTCTTCAAGCTCAATCTAGAAAGGAATCTGTGGTGAAGATTCGAACATTCATACAATCTTGTAATAAGTAACAGGAAATTTCCAATAACGTAAAATTCATGAAATTGTCATAATGTGGGGAAAGAAGAAATCAACAAATACTGATGTGGTGGTGATGGACGTTGATGAGGATAACATGATCAGTAGTCTCAACGTGTATATAAAAGGCTCGTTGAACCTGAAAGAGATTGAACAGAAAATTGTGGAAAAGTATGCGGTTAATGCTGATGTCAGAAGAATCTGGTCTTTGGATGTGATTCGTAAGGCTTGGGGTAAAACTCAGCTTATGAAGAAGAGTGAGAAGAAGTTGAAATGGGCACTTGTTGTGCTGGGTCAGCTCAGACGCAGGAGTGAGATGATGCAAAAAACTGAAGCTGATAGAGATTCAAAGGCCATTCAGTCCAGATTAACTGCTATGGTTGAAGAGATTCAGAGAAAGGACTCTGAGGTCCAACTAAAGAACACTGAGGTTCTGAGAAAGAATGTCCATGAAAGAGATGGATACATGACAGCAGTGCTTTCCCAAGATCATGGCGGTTTGCAGAGACCTGCTGGATACTACTCAGTGAAACTGGATAACGTGGCCCTTGGATGGGGTCCGTGTCTTCGAGCAGTTCAAGCAACATATTTGGCCGTTAACACAGTTTCCAGCCTGGTGTTAGATCAAACACTGGTGATCAAATGTCCACATGCTCTCCATAATCTGCTAACCTTGAGTTAAGCATCACAAGTCACAGCCGCTCGATGGGTGAAATGGTCCACCATTTTGGAATCATCCAATATTGTCATTGAAAAAGCAAGTCTGTCCAATCCTGCGACCCTTCTCCCAACGGACACAGAAATCGATGACCAAATAATCACGACAATGGAGGAAGTGGCGAGCACCCAAGTAGTGCCTTTGCAGAATCCCGATCTGGTGCTGTACACCGACGGTTCCTCGATGGTCAAAAATGGATTGAGAAGTGCAGGATGGGGGGTGACAACAGAAACAGATGTTCTGACCAGCGGAAGCATGTCAAAAGGGACATCCGCTCAACAAGCAGAATTGAAAGCTCTCATTGAAGCCTGCAAACTGGCTGAAAATCAAACAGCAGACATCTACACAGATTCAAGATATGCTTTTGGTGTTGTCCACGATTTTGGACTACTGTGGAAACAAAGAGGGTTTCTAACAGCAGCAGGAGCTCCATTGAAAAATGGAGAACTTGTGGAAGAACTGTTACATGTAGTTCAACTCCCAAAAGAAGTGTCAATCATGAAGTGCAAAGCACACACCAAAACCGATGCAATGGAAAATAGAGGAAATGCTCTCGCTGATGAGGCTGCAAAAATCGCTTCAGAGAAAGGTGAATCCAGCATAAAGGCCGAAGCAAGTGTCAGAGCACTCCACAAACACATGGAAGACATCAAAGACATGCAACAAAACAGCCCAGCTGAAGAACGATGGACTTGGATGGAAGTCCAAGTGTTGGTCATTGTGGACAAGTTTTCAAGATGGGTGGAAGCATCACCATGCCGAAAAGCAACAGCTGCACACACAGCGACAACCTTGGTGAAGGATTTCATACCAAGATGGGGCCTGCCCTGTCGCATGGACTCAGATCAAGGGACACACTTCACAGGTGCAGTTTGCCAAGAAATTTGTCAAATGATGGGCATCGGATATGCCATTGCCCTCATCGTCCTCAGTCTTCAGGACTGAAGACTTTGTTCCTGATATAGAGGAATGCTCTAAGGTGAAGTGCTAGTAACCTCTCCCTTAGTAGCCTCCGCTGCTGGGCAACGAAGTGGATAGACTTCAATCAGCCAGAAGACAGTGAACTCATTCACACACACACGTACTTGGAAAAAAAAAAAAGAGAGTAAAAACACATAAATGCACAGCTCTGTATGTGTATGAAGAACACCATGATGTTTAACCTTCTCTTGTGTTTGTGTTTACAGGTTGCCCTCGTGGTCAGTCACGGGTTAAGGGGAAACACCTTTATAGCTACAGCGCATGGACTTGCAAAAGTATTTAACAAGTCAGATTGTTGGATCTGTGGCCGAATTCCACATGGTGTGGAAATATTCCCACAAATTGCAGATCCCCTCGCCATCACTGATCACGACTGCACCTGGCCCTTTGACACGTGAGGATTTGGGTAACGAGAGTCATAACTGCTAATCACAACGTAAGACCAATAACCAAACCAGATACACCCATAAAGTTAGCGTACACACCCAAAGGAATCTATGTTGGAGTAATAATGGTTCTGGGCCTTATTTAGGTACTAGTGTATGTCATTTGGCCATCACACCTGATGTACCGTCTGTCATAGTACATCTGAATGATCATTCTGTACAATTTATCTTGATTTTCAAAACTGCATATTTTTCAGATGACGCTCCCTCTGTGAACGGGACCGTGTACGTTTGTGGTAACACAGCTTACAGTTATCTGCCTGAACAATGGTCAGGTACATGTTATGCAGCTTACATCATACCAGCTTTGAGACTTAATCATTTACAAAAACGGGATTTATTTCATTCTCATGAACTTGAAGCACAACCTGCTAAAAGATTCTTTTCAGCTCTTTTTCCTAATCATGGAATGACAGTAGCATTAGATGAAATTAGAGAAGTAGTGAGAGTAATGGAAGATGTTAATGATACAACGCATGCTTTAGATTAAAATTATTTATGAACTAATTGACATGAGACACAAGACTCCACAGAACAGGTTGGCTCTTGACCTCTTGCTGCTGAAAAAGGTGGAACTTGTGCTGTTATTGGGGACGAGTGTTGCTCATTCATTCCAGATGTATAAAGTTATGCACACCGCCTCTACATCTTCAGCGGACCTCTTCGGATGGTTCACCAGCACGTTTGGGGTTCTGACCACTCATATTCTTCAAGGTTTGGTTGTACTCATGTGTTCGATTACTCTGATTCTCCTGATAATCAAGATTGTTTTATGTTTTGTTTCCAGGACGTGTAAGACTGTACATGTCAATGTAGTCTCTCTGTCTCCAGATGTAGAAACAATTAATCATTACTTTTAGTCATACATGATGATGGTATGATTATGGTTCAATCATTAATCACAGTTTGATTTTGAATATTTAGCATGATGATCAGGGTCTTTGTTTTAATTAAATTCAATTAATGTTCATTCAATGATTTAATGTTGATTTAATGTTGATTCAATGGGTTTTACATAGAATCACAGGGGGGAGTGACGGATTGTAGGTTGATTTTAGTAATTTATTTCTGTTATTTTCTCCATGGCCCTTTCACCCCCGTTACCCTAAATCCCTTCCCTAGGTAGTATTCACGTCCCTGTCACCTTTAACCTATATATTTTTAACTGCATCTCTATTTTTCTATGTTCTCTTCTGAGTAACACTTTCTTTGCACAAAAACACCCAAACAAGGTCACAGTCTTAGATTAGGTGTCTCCACCGGAGGCCTTGGAGCTCCCGGGGACAGATAAAAAGGCACAATCTGAACTGTGCAAGCTAGAGAGAGAAAGGATTCAACACAGAGAGGAACACTGACCAGCCTTTTGAACATCTTGCAAGAACTCTGTTACTCTTCTATTAATAAACTTGGATATAGCTTAAAACCTCTTCACCTCATCACTGACTCCTCGAACCTCGGTTCTCAATCGGAGAATCCAACAGTTGTCACTTTCACATTCATGACATTCAGTGAGTTTGAACTCTGTGGGCCATAATGTGAAGTTCATCATTGTGTAGTGTGTTTCTCTCTGTGTTTATTACATTAATAAAGATCAAGATATATCGAGAGTCTGTATTCCATTGCCTGCAAATTCATAACAAGGTGTTTTCACATTTCTCATCAAAGGACTGAACTTTCTCTCCGTTCTGACACCAGCTGTGAGTTCTGATTCTCTCCTGCCTCTGATTCTCATTCCTGCCAGCAGTGTTGCTTCATAAAGCACTTAATCAATCAATAACCTAAATTAGTCAATTAAATCGTTGTGATGACTATGATGACAGATCTAAATTCTAAATAAAATTGTTTCAGTTGATTATTAGTATTTTTCCCCCTGCAAACTTACTGTAAATAAATAAGATTAAATTTAGTCATTTTATTATATTGTATGCCATTTAATCAAAATATTTTTATAAGTATATTCTCCAAAAAAATATGTTTTACTAGGACTGAGACTGAGAAATGTGTTGATTTAATTTGACTTCAAAAAGAATTAAATATAATAAATGTAAGTGTGATTATAGTTAGTTATAGACAGTGTGCTTAGTAAAACATTATAGCATTAATCCTTGTAATCCCATTAGTGATATTAAGATGAAATTTAATTTACTAATTTCTCGTAAAGTTCATTATGTTTAAATATGTTTTAATGTTTGCTTTTTGCTAGAATTTTATACATTTTAATTTTCTATCATGCTAATGCTTACACAAGCAGGCTAATAAGCAACATGAAGCATTTTGAGGTTTCTTAAACCTGATTAATGTTTCCATCTGGAAAAGCATTTATGTGATTAGATAACTTAAAAAATGACAGTAATGAACTCACCCTTTACAGTGAGTGTAACAGTGTCACTGAACTGTGATGATGTTGGTCTGTCCTGAAGGACTCCTCTACACTGATACTGATCTCCATTAATCACAGAAGCTCCTCTGATGGTGAGAGTGTCTCTGTTTACAGTGTGATACTCAGACTGAGACACTGGAGTCCATCCTCTCTGTTTATCCCATTTCTCCCACTGAAACGTCCATCCATCCTGAGTGTTAATCTCACACTTCAGAGTGACTGACTCTCCAGTGAACACAGTTCTCTCTGGTTCTGCTCTCAGTGTAGGTTTGGGGAAATCTGTATGAGGAGAGGAAAGAAGAGAGAAATGTCATGCAGTAATGTGATTATTTATCCTGTAATGAAGTTGTGTAAGTTACAGTGTTAATCCTTCTGATCTCAGAAAAATTGTTCCAGGTACTTTTAAATAAAATTATATTGACTCATATCTCTAAATTATACAGACTTTAATGACTCTGCGGGTCACAGTGTAACGTTCACTATTGTGTAGTGTTGTGTGTGAAAAGCTGTACTGCAGTTACAGAAGACAAAACACAAACCGCTAAACAAACTTCAGTGTTGTAACGGTGGCGGGGTGCAGGGAGGACGCCAATGCTGAGCCAGGAGTTCGCAACGTAACTTTATTAACTATATTAACAAAACAAAACAAAACAAAAACAAAACCAAGGACTGCAGTCCTAACTAAAATCAAGGAACTGCAGCCTAAACCAAGAACACCAAATTATCAAAACCACCACAGTGTGTAGGCAGAGCCTAACAAATGAGCCGCGCTCTGTTCTGACTCATCGGGGCTTAAATAGTCAGCCCCAATGAAACACACCTGTGCCTTCATTAGCTCAGGTGTGTTCCGTCAGAACAGAGCGCCCTCTATCGTGCACAAAACACCTGATCCGTGACAAGTGTGTATTGTACTTTTATGTCTCCTACTTTTTATAGACTTTTCATTTGTTTGCCATTTATTATCACGTTATTTTTAATATAATATTAATATTGCATTTTTCTTGCAACTGCACTTTTTAACGAGGACTATTGTGCTTCCTTCATCAGGAGAAATGAAGTACCATCATCCATCATCACCCAAAGTCACTTCGATTAATGAACAAACTAAACATCTGTTCACATCTGTACTGATGTGCAGATGTACACTTTTATCTACACTACAGGTGTTGGTCTCTCTGTTAAAAGAAGAAACACTTTTTGTTGTTGTTCTCTGTGAGTGTATGAACTTGTCCAGTAAAAACAAAGAAAAGTCAATGTTACACTTTTAGTTGTTCCTGGTAAAGATAATGTGTAAGAGAGTGAAAGAAAGGAGTGAAGGAACATGTGTGTGGTTCTACAGTCAGTGGAGATCTGGACAGATCTACAGAAGAACGTGAACAGCAGTCATTCTCTGCTGTCTGTCAGAAAGAGACCAAAACACCTTCCGTTCTCTTTGCTTTATCTTTTTTTTCCTTTTAATGTCACCAATTTGGTTTTGATCCTGCTTCTTTTAGTCAACTGGTTTACACCTGGATATTTTGATTAAAATTTTATTTAGACATGTCTCTAAATGGTACAGACATTCATGACATCATCAAAGGACTGAACTTTCTCTCTGTTCTTACACCAGCTGTGAGTTCTGATTCTCTCCTGCCTCTGATTCACATTCCTGCCAGCAGTGTTGCTTCATAAAGCACTTAATCAATCAATAACCTAAATTAGTCATTAGTTCAGCCTGCAGAGCAGCAGTGCTGTCTTGCACCCATCTCAGCTCTGCTCTGGTCTGACTCAGTTGTTCCTCCATAGTAGCTATTGCAGCCAGCCTTCTTCTGAATGGATTTGGAGTCTCAACTCTCTCGTTGTCTGCCATACAGTTTAGCCCCTCTGTTCATCCGTTCTCTCCAGCTTTTCTCTTTGGACAGCAGTCACAGCTTGCGGCTTTATTCTAGGGCTTCTCTCTTCTACGTGAAGCTCACCTTTGTCTTGAGCCCAGAGCTTCTCAACCCAGTTTCCATAGTCTTGAAGTCTCCTTTGCAGCTGGACAAGAGTCCTTTAGTCTCAGCTGAGGAAGCAGATAGGTGATCCTTTCCTTGTGTTTCCAACCCTTTGTTGCGTGACTAGAGGCATTCACCTGCTTAGCATCAGAGCTTCTTTCGCCATCAGCTGCTGAGGCTCTGTCAGCAACTCCTCCTGTTCAGTGATCCTGAGCGATCATGCAACTGATCTGTTCCATCTCTAAGGTGAGATTGGATTGCCTTGCAGCTCTGATCTGTTTGGCCAGATCCCTTGCCTGCTTTCCTCTGAATGACTTTTGCAAGCAAATTGCAGCATGTCTGAACAGCTGTTACCTCTGCTTTGTTGATGCCCAAGCCTCCACCTTCTGAACCTCCTCTGAAGAACACTTGTTGCCCAGCACTGCTTCTTGAAAACCAATCTTTGCTGGTGCATTCTTACTACAGCCTGAATCATGGTGGCAGCTTTGTGCATTGACATATTCTTCCAAACTAGAAAAACCCTAAAGCTGCCTGGATGCATATCACTGACCTTCTCAATACCTGGAATCTCTCTTGCTCAAATTTACCCTTAGTGCTTAGGACCTAAAATGTCTTTGAATGATGGCTAGCCACTTATGGCCTGGTAGCTACTACCTCCAGTGTCTTCAGCGCAGCCTGAATCAGGGAAGCTGCCTGATGTTGCAGGATCACCTCCTTCTGACCCTCCTGACCTCTAAAGCAGGCTTGCAGGAACATGGCAGCAGAGCGCAATTTCAAGATTCCTCCTCTGCTCTGGCTAGGTGTGAGCTGATACCTAAGCTGGTGCAACATGGCCATGTTTGATGCACATATCGTGTCGAGCACAGTGAGCCCTGTAAGCTACATTGTACCACAGTTGCAGCCTGGTGCTTCTGTTTCAGAAGTCTGTCTGGTCTTCATCCCTCGGAATCACGGCTTGCCAGAACAACAGCAGCCATCTTTTTCTCCTTCAAAGACTTCATTTCTTGCTTCATCATCTTATTAGCTCGGTAATGTCGCTGAACAGTCCTGGCTGCCTGACAACTTCAGGTAGTACTTTCTACTCAAATGGCTTCCTCACCTGTGCCTGAATGGTTACTGCAGCCTCTGTTGTTCGCATCTGCACGAACTTTCATTCTCAACTTCCACTAACCTGGGCCTGCTCCTTCTCGGTTTGCTGTGCAGCTGGATAGCTTAGTGGGGCTGGGTTATGGAGTCGACTCCTTGATGCACTTTCCTTGCTGTGAAGGGGCTTCCTTGGTGACCTCCCAGTTACGATGCAGGGAGAATCGGTCTCTGCCGTCTTCCAGCTCTCCAGTGTCAAGGCAGCCTTCTTTGCCACTGCCTCGCTTTTTGTTGCAGGCGGCCTTCTTTGCCACTCCTCTTGTGTTTAAGATTGCGAGGCGTTTGTTTCACCGTTTGCTGTGCGCTGGCTGTATTCACCGCTGTATTCTCACGTTGAGCTGCGCAGGCGCCGTTTACACCATGCGCCTCCATTAGCTGCGCAGGAGATCGCTACCCGTACGCCTCCAGTAGCTGCGACAGGGAGAATCCTTTACCGTAACGCCTCCATTAGCTGCGCAGGAGAATTCTTTACCGTGGCTCCTCTATCAGCTGCGAGGCCGCGTTCTCGGCCGGATCGCGGTGATTATTAGCAGCATTTCAATATGAATCTCCAGCGTTGAATAGCGCCAGAAGCGCTCCACTATCCAGCGTTCGCTTTGAATGTCGCGTAGAAGGCGCTCGTTGACTATGCGTCCTTCGTTCGCGTGACTCCCGTCGTCCGCGGCCGCCTTCATCACGCGTGAGGGAAAAAACACATGGTTCAGTGTATCGAGGTAGCGCTGTGTGTTCGCGGCGAGAGCGACCAGCTTCTGCAGCAGGAAGTTGAACCAGTCCGCGCCTACCTCGGGACCCAGGCGGCTGACGAGCGGGATATCTGACGCATCAGCGTGTCGCGTTGCTCCGAGCTCCCTGGCGTGGCGCGGCGTCGTCGTGCCCAATCCTCGCCCTCAATTCCTCATGGAAGTCCACGGACTCAACGCGCCGGCATCCTCGTCTCCAGTTCCAGCTAAACTCTAACGTCTTCTTGATCACGGCTGCACTTGTGCGCAACACCCACTCATGATCGCACTCCTGACTCGCGACGTCCAGGTACTGGCGGCTCATTCTATGCAGTGGCGGGGTTCAGGAGGACGCCAATGCTGAGCCAGGAGTTAAGCAACGTAACTTTATTAAGTATAGTAACAAAACAAAACAAAACAAAACAAAACAAAACAAAACAAAGGACTGCAGTCCTAACTAAAATCAAGGAACTGCAGCCTAAACCAAGAACACCAAATTATCAAAACCACCACAGTGTGTAGGCAGAGCCTACAATGAGCCGCGCTCTGTTCTGACTCATCGGGGCTTAAATAGTCAGCCCCAATGAAACACACCTGTGCCTTCATTAGCTCAGGTGTGTTCCGTCAGAACAGAGCGCCCTCTATCGTGCACAAAACACCTGATCCGTGACAAGTGTGTATTGTACTTTTATGTCTCCTACTTTTTATAGACTTTTCATTTGTTTGCCATTTATTATCACGTTATTTTTAATATAATATTAATATTGCATTTTTCTTGCAACTGCACTTTTTAACGAGGACTATTGTGCTTCCTTCATCAGGAGAAATGAAGTACCATCATCCATCATCACCCAAAGTCACTTCGATTAATGAACAAACTAAACATCTGTTCACATCTGTACTGATGTGCAGATGTACACTTTTATCTACACTACAGGTGTTGGTCTCTCTGTTAAAAGAAGAAACACTTTTTGTTGTTGTTCTCTGTGAGTGTATGAACTTGTCCAGTAAAAACAAAGAAAAGTCAATGTTACACTTTTAGTTGTTCCTGGTAAAGATAATGTGTAAGAGAGTGAAAGAAAGGAGTGAAGGAACATGTGTGTGGTTCTACAGTCAGTGGAGATCTGGACAGATCTACAGAAGAACGTGAACAGCAGTCATTCTCTGCTGTCTGTCAGAAAGAGACCAAAACACCTTCCGTTCTCTTTGCTTTATCTTTTTTTTCCTTTTAATGTCACCAATTTGGTTTTGATCCTGCTTCTTTTAGTCAACTGGTTTACACCTGGATATTTTGATTAAAATTTTATTTAGACATGTCTCTAAATGGTACAGACATTCATGACATCATCAAAGGACTGAACTTTCTCTCTGTTCTTACACCAGCTGTGAGTTCTGATTCTCTCCTGCCTCTGATTCACATTCCTGCCAGCAGTGTTGCTTCATAAAGCACTTAATCAATCAATAACCTAAATTAGTCATTTAAATCGTTGTGATGACTGTGATGACAGATCTAAATTCTAAATAAAATTGTTTTAGTTGATTATTAGTATTTTTCTCCCTGCAAACTTATTGTAAATAGAAAAGATCAAGTTTAGTCATTTTATTCAATTACAAGGATTAATGCTATAATGTTTTACTAAGCACACTGTCTGTAACTAACTATAATCACACTTACATTTATTATACTTAATTCTTTTTGAAGTCAAATTAAATCAATACATTTCTCAGTCTCAGTCCTAGTAAAACATTTTTTTCTGGAGAATATACTTATAACAATATTTTGCTTAAATGGCATACATTTTAATAAAACGACTAAACTTGATCTTATTTATTTACAATAAGTTTGCAGGGAGAAAAATACTAATAATCAACTAAAACAATTTTATTTAGAATTTAGATCCTTCATCATGGTCATCACAACGATTTAAATGACTAATTTAGGTTGTTGATATAAAGATATAAGCTCAGTGGTAAATTTTGAACTCTTTATATTTTTAACCCTAGTGATTCTCTGCTGTCTGTCTGTGTCTGCTGGTCTCAGACGGGCTGGAGGAGCTTATTATTGCTGGTGTTTCATCAGAAAACTCTAATTAAATCAGATTAACAATCTGTGTAAGTTTACTTTGTTTTGTTTTATTTTATTTAGTAACAGACTCCACATTTACATCCATCCTTAACAGTCTCCTCTGCTACAGTAATTCAGGACTGTAAAACTTAATCTTTGACATTTTATTTGAAGATACACACACACACACACACACACACACTCACACACACACACACACACACACACACACACACACACGTAACCGAGTCATATAATATTGTTGTTATAATCACACAAACTCTGTTTTATATCCCAAACTGTTCCTGTTTAACTGACTGTGAGGACCTCCAAGCCTGTAGTTGCGCTTATTATTAACTAGAGCCGCTCCTGATCCTTGTCTTCTTCTGTGGGACGCCCTTATAAATTTGGGGTACCTCCTTGGTCCCTCCCTCTATCTACAATTCCCCTGAGGGAGAGGTTGGCGTCATTTTTATTTTTTTTTTACAGGATTACCATCCTGTCATTTAGTATTATTTTGAGAGGATTTCAGTTTATCATTATCACTATTATGCTTGTCACTACAGGATGACCTGAATATTTAGATGGAAAAGTACTGCTAATGCCAGCATTGAGGTTGCTAGCTTCAAAGTTTCAATAAATTAAGTTAAATCCCACTGATCTGTATTTATCTGTAGAGGAGCTGGAGCGGGCGCTATATTTATTTGGAGGTGTTTCCACTGTCAGGTATGTCAAAATGTGTTTAAATTTATATTTTATTTCAAATATGTATATATAAGGGGCAGTGGTGGCCTAGTGGTTAGGGCATTAGACGCATGATCGGAGGATCAGGGGTTCAAACCCCTTCCCGATAGGTTGCACTGAGGTACCCTTGAGCAAGGTGCCGTCCCCGTCACTGCTCCCCGGGCGCTTTCAATAGCTGCCCACTGCTGCATGGGTTTGAGTGTGCATGGGTTAAATGCAGAGGTCCAATTTCGTTGTGGTTCATGTGTGCTGTGACCTCGCAATGATAAGGGTTGTCACTTTCACTTTTTTCACATGTGCTGCTCACGCACATGACTTTTTCCACAATTCCCCTGAGAGAGAGGAGCTGGAGCGAGCACAATACTTATTCAGAGATGTTTGTCTTTTATCTTCCGCTGTCAGAATAAAAGGAGATAAACTCCAAAGAAATACCGGTGTCATGTCCACAAAACTACACAACGGTTACACACACACATTTTAGTGTAACAGAAAACACAGTAATGAACTCACCCTTTACAGTGAGTGTAACAGTGTTACTGGACTGTGATGATGTTGGTCTGTAATGTCTCTCTCCTCTACACTGATACTGATCTCCATTCATCACAGAAGCTCCTCTGATGGTGAGAGTGTCTCTGTTTACAGTGTGATACTCAGACTGAGACACTGGAGTCCATCCCTGCTGTTTATTCTGTTTCTCCCACTGAAATGTCCATCCATCCTGAGTGTTAATCTCACACTTCAGCGTGACTGACTCTCCAGTGAACACAGTTCCCTCTGGTTCTACTTTCAGTGTAGGTTTGGGTGAATCTGTAGGAAGAGAGAGAAGATGTGATGTTAGTGTTTGGTATAAAGAGTCACACTGAGAACCAAGAGCGACTTGAAGTAGAAATAATGACTCAAACCTGAATTATTGCAATAAACCAGGTGAAACTAAAGGGTCAAAACAATCAGAAAACTAAAACAAGCAGCTCCACAAAATGGGTGGAAAACAAAGAACTGTCCAGGTCTCAAAACAGGTGGAAATTAGAAACCTGCAAAATCTTAAAATGGGTGGGAAACAAAAACTATCAGGAGAGAAACTGCCAGGCTTTAACAGAGCTGAATTAAAAATCAAGTCTCTCCACATAAAGGAAATTAGTTTCTAACCACACGTATGTGTTTATGTGTGTGATTGTGTAAAAACCTTCTCCTTTTTTGGTTTTGAACCTTGAATGTTAAACTTTAACGGGAAGAGTCGAGAGGAGGTGCGGCGCCACCAACACCAGAACCAGAAACCTCAGGACCTTGTTTTTCGGAAATAAATGCAAGTAAAGTGTAATGAAATGATTCTGATCACACTCAACTGATACAGTCAGTGGAACATCAGCATTGGTGTGTGTGTCGCGTGAACTTCCTGTCACTGTTCCTCTGCAGGTGTATTTACCACTGTGAGAGATCTGAACAGAACTTATTATATAATCCTGTTCATCACTGACAGAACTGGATGATCCCTCCTTAAACCAGCTGTAGCTCCACTCAATGCCTTCTATTCTCTGTATCTCATAGCTGAGAGTGACGGTCTCTCCTGTGAACACCTGCTCACCAGGAGTTATGTTCACTACAGGTGTTGATGTCTCTGTTTAAAAAAAAAGAAAAGCTTTTTTTGTTGGTTTCTGTGTGTAGGATCTTTTTTCAGTAGATATAAAGATATTAACTCAGTGATAAACTTTCTACTGTTTAAACTTTCAGCAGTGATTCTCTGCTGTCTGTCTGTGGCTGCTGGTCTCAGACGGGTTGGAGGAGCTGATTATTTCTGATGTTTTATCAGAAAACTCTTAGATTACACATATTGTGTAAAAATTGGAAAAATGTTATTTTTGAAAGTTATCTAAATTTTAAGGACGTTATGATTTATCTATCATTATTAAAACTGACAGGAATGTTTTTGGTTTTTTATCACTTGGTACAATGATTAGAACAACTGCATTTCTAGTAAAGTTAACAGAACAAATTTAGGAACAGTTCTACTTTTGCAATTCTCCTACAGAGTAGTTGTGCAAATTGTTGTGTCATTTCTGCAAATGCTCTTGAGCAAACCCAAAGTTAAATTTAACAGATCTGTACATCCATCTTACCCACATACCTCTGTTGTGACAGAATGTAAAAACTACAAGAAAAAGCAGCACTCCAGCCACTCTTCTCCACTCTTTCTCCACCTCTCTTCCACACTCGCCGTTACTCTGAACTGCTGATCCGAAGTATTTAAACTCCTCCACCTTGGTCACCTCCACTCCCTGCATCTTAACCACTCCACTTTCCACCCTTTCACTCATGTATTCTGTCTTTGTCCTAGTCACTTTCATTCCTCTCCTCTCTAGAGCATACCTCCATCTCTTCAGGTTCTCCTCAAGCTGCTCCCTACTCTCACTACAGATCACAATACAAGTCCACAAAGGCACGATGTAACTCTTTCTGACCTTCTCTGTACTCCATCGATTACATTAGCTGTTACTATGTACTAGAAATTCTGCATGTATAAATAGATATTAAAAATTAATTTGTAAATAACTGTTGGAAAATTAGGACATTTTTAAACATATACATTTATAAATGTATATTAAATGGTCAGAGTAAATTATAGTGTGATGAAAATCAAAAGGGTATTAACATAAAGCTCTAATAATTACAAATATTAAGCTGTTTTAAAACTTCTGTCTGTATTTGCCTGATGGATCTTTACTGGCTGTCACGGGTGAGGTTTGTTTTGGGCACAGTACAGGACGCTCTGTTCTGACTGAGCACTCCTGAGCTCATGAAGGTACATTGGAGCTGCTGTTTAAGCCCCAATGAGTCAGAACAGAGAGCGGTTCCTTCACGAGGCGAAGCCTACACTTAATGGTGGTTTTGAGAATTTGGTTTAGTCAGACTGCAGTTCCTTGCGTCTTGGTTTTGATTAGAACTGCAGTCCTTGGATCTTGTTTTGGTTAAAATAATGAATAAAACTATGTTCCGGACTCCTGGCTCTGCATTGACGTCCTTCCCGCACCCCGCCACCGCTACACTGGCAGTGCATGTCGATGTTTTGGTGCATAAAATCTAGTCTTTTCTCTGATCTTTTCATTTTAGGAAATTTCAGTAAAGCTGGGTTTTCTGGTCTTCAGACTTGATTAGGAGTGGAGTCTGTCAGGTGTTCTGTATCCATGAAGGTCTCTCACCACAACCACCACACGCTGCCCTGCAGCCCCTTATTTTTATTGGAGATGATTTTAATTGCAACGAGAATGAATTTTTGGATCAGAATCACCCCGAACCCCACAAACCCTCTCAGGGAGCTGATATAAGGCTGCTGGCGGCTCATGACCTGGTGGATTGTTGGAGGAGGCTCCATGGGGACTGTAAGCAATACACCTGGTCGCATTTTAGCGATGGTTTTATCACATCGGCACATTTCAACCGGATTTATACTTTTAAACATAACTCCAGTGCTGTCACTGAGAGTAAGATTATACCGGGCTTCTCTGATCACTGTCTCATGACCTGTTCTGTTTATATAAAAAAGGTTTCTTCTCCGTTTTCTCCTCAGGGTCAGGAGTTGACCCAATAGAATGAAATCCGGAGAAGAGCTGTTAGTTTTTACCAGCAGCTATTCAACAAGGAACTCTCAGCTGATGAGGACAGCCTAAGTCCCTTCCTTGATGGATTGCCCAAGGTGCATGCTGACCATTTTGCTTGCCTTGATGATGAGCTGACGCAGGCGGAACTCCACTCTGCTCTACAGGGGCTGGAGAACGGTAGGGCCTAGATGGTCTCCTGGTGCAGTTCTTTAAGGCTTTCTGGTCTGTCCTGGGGGACGACCTGCTGGAAATGCTAAGCAACCGTTTGTCAGGGGGAACTCTGACATTGAGTTGCAGGAGAGCAGTGATCACTCTGTTGCCTAAAAAAGGGGATCTGCGGCACATCAACAATTGGAGACTCATCTCCTTGTGTGCCAACGACAAGATCCTGTCCAGAACATTTGCTCTAAGAACTGAAAAACTGAAAACTGTTATGGAATTTGTGGTGCATTCAGATCAGACATACTGTGTTCCTAGCAGGTCCATCCACGATAATATTGCTCTTATTCGTGATGTTCTGGACTTCTCCAGATTTTTGGGGATCAAGACTGGTCTGATTTCTCTGGATCAGGAAAAGGCATTTAACAGGGTTGAACATCAGTATTGGGCGGATGGGGTTCAGCCCAAATCTCATCGCCATGAAGGGTGCTATACGAGGACGTGGAGAGTGTGTTGAAGGTCAATGGTGTTCAAGTGCTCCCTTTAAAATAAGGAAAAGAATAAGGCAGGGCTGTTCTCTCTCCGGGATGCTGTACGCCTTGTCCATTGAGCCGTTTTTAAATAAGATTTGGTCTCTGCTCTTGGGTCTGGCACTGATCAATGTTCAAAGTTGTTTTAAACTGTCTGTATATGCTGATGATGTTGTTCTTTTAATAAATGGCCAGAGTGATTTTAGTAAACTACAGGAACTTTTAATCAGCTTTTAATCTTCTGTCCAGGGAAACTGGTACGGACTGGTGGACGCAGTGCAAGGTCAGCTAACCCTAGGACAATAAAGCTCCTTATTGTGTACAGGTTGCTTGAAATACTGTTGCATTACCGCTTCAAATTAAAACCCACATTGAGAAAGTGAGGGGTTCAATTCCATGCTGTTTTTAAATGTGATTTTATGCATTTATTGTTTACTATTTCTTCAATCTATTTAACACATTTCTCACACCAAAGATCCAATTCTAACAACTGTTCATCTAAAATCCTCTCAGCAACCGTGCATGTGGTCAGAGCCCCCACAGCTGGTCTTTCTGGCTCAGCTCTACAAACAGCCCACAGTTCACAATTTTGGGATATTTTGCTTGCCGCTGGACCAACATAAAATTTCTCTGTTCTAGATAATACACCGCATTCCAAATTATTATGCAAATTGTATTCATGTGTCAAAGATTAAATATTTTGTTTTCAATTAAACTCATGGACGGTATTGTGTCTTAGGGCTCTTTGGATCACTGAAATCAATCTGGGACACCTGTGATAATTAGTTTGCCAGGTGAGCCCAATTAAAGGAAAAACTACTGAAGAAGGACGTTCCACATTATTAAGCAGACCACCATTTTTAAGCAAAATGGGAAAGAAAAAGGATTTCTCTGCTGCCAAAAAGCATGAAGTAGTTGAATGCCTTGGACAAGGTATCAAAACTAATCAAGACTAATTTTCAAACAGTCATGTTCACTGATGAGTGCCATGCAACCCTCAATGGTCCAGTTGGATGAAGTGGTGGATGATTGGTGGATGGCCACCATGTCCTCTCAAGGCTGCAATGTCAGCAAGGAGGTTGCGGGGTCATCATGGGAAGAGAGCTGGTTGGCCCCTTTACATTTACATTTACAGCGCTTAGCAGACGCTCTTATCCAGAGCAACTTCCATGTCCTAATTACAGGGACAGTCTCCCTGGAACAATTCAGGGTTAAGAGTCTTGCTCAAGGACCCAGTGGTGGTAGTGCTAGAGGTGGGATCCATAGGCAAGTTCCCCACCACTACACCACCGCCACCCCAGGGACCCTTTAGGGTCCCTGAAGGTGTGAAAATGACCTCTGAAAGGTATGTGGAGTTTCTGACTGACCACTTTCGTTCTTTTTGTACCATGCTTTCCATAACAAAATCATGCATGACAATGCACCATCTCATGCTGCAAGGAATACCCCTGCATCATTGGCTGCTACCGCCATGAAAGGAGAGAAACTCATGGTGTGGCCCCTATCCTCCCCTGACCTCAATCCTGTTGAGAACCTTTGGAGCGTCCTCAAGCAAAGGATCTATGAGGGTGGGAGGCAGTTCACATCCAAACAGCAGCTCTGGGAGGCTATTCTGACATCTTGCAAAGAAATTCAATGGATGTAAGAATTGCGGAGCTGCTATCAAATAAGGGTTCCTATGTTAATCTGTAAATTGACCTGTTAAGATGTTTCTGATTGAAATGGCTTTTCATTTCAGTAAATATGACCTCTTAATGGTGCAAATTCAACCAATGATCATTTTCAGTTCTTTATAACCTATGAAATGTTTTGAAACTCTGTTGTGTGTCATAATTTGGAACAGTGCATTTTTTAGTTTTTTATTTCTGAAAAACATACTGTTATCATTGGGAGGTTTGGTCAGTAACATTCAAATTATACTCTAATGGTTGATGACTCAAAAATTATGCTGACTGTCATTTGCATTGACTATTTAGGAAGATCAGCGAGAGATCATTTGCATAATAATTTGGAAAGTGGTGTATAATTTAGGAGGGACAATGGCTTAAAAGTTAATATGGTCTGTAATTTTGAGTGTACAGGACACTTATGACTAGGTTAGGAACAGAAAGGCTCTATGAACATATACACACAACCATGTTCATATCAGTGAGTTATATTTCTATATTTTTAAATATTTTTATTAGAAGTTGTTTAAAAACTTAAAAATATCCAAATTTTGACTTTATCATAGAAAATAACTTTAACCCTGCAAGGGTTTCACTGCACTCCAACAAAAACCTTATGATTATCCCAAATAGACCAGAGACTGTGCTTTAATAAGACCTCAGCATTGGTGTACTGATAATCTGTACACTGTACTTTCTAACATTGCTAATCTCCATGCAGCAACCTGGGGTTTAATTCCTCACCTGGACAAATACACAAACTGACACAAATGAGAATGCACAGGCCAAACTTATAGCACTTCATTATAATTACATAAAAATATAAATAACATTTTAAAAATAAAATAGAAATATTCAAAGATGCATTTGCTCAATAGCTCAATGCGCTGTCATTAAAAACTCCACTCACCACAGTCACTGTTAAAAATATAAAAATATTAGACTTTAATGAAAAGCATCTGTCATGCCAAGCCTAATTAAGTAAATTCAAAACTAGTTTTTTTTTTCTTCTAAAAAATGTGTTAAAAATGGAGATAAATATTTGCCAATGATTTAGTTACAGTAATTAATAAGAAAAGCTAAAATGAGTGATATGCTATAATTATGATTATTATAATATTAACATTATGCACAATGTAATGACTTCCTAGTTTCCTAAACTTTTTAACATATGTGGTGTAGTGTAGTTAAAATATTAAAGAGTTTGACAAAAATGTTGGTAATAAGAAAAATAACAGAAGAGGGTGACACTACACCCAAGTAAAGTGATTCTGGATGGAAACAAAGATTGAAAACTGACCATTTACTGCGACTAGTTTATGTTTGTCTTCACAACTATTTACTATTACTGGTTTTCATTGTTTAGTACAAAACCATTAACTAAAAAAAAGTTTCCCAAATACTATCAAACTGGGCAAAAACTATAACCAAACTAAAGAGCACAAACCACACGTAATACCAAAGCTGAACAACAGGAATGAGCACAAGACAAAGCTAATACTGCACTAGACTCCCATCAGCTTCATCACCCAGTTGATAAAGTTCTCTTAATTAATGACTCCTTCCACCTGCAGGATCCAGTTCAGACAGAAATACATTCTCACACTGATTCACCTGCAGCAAACACCACCAAACTCAACTCAGACAACAATCACTATCCAAGATCATAATGAGGAGTTTTTATTAAATTTAATTTTATATAATATTCATGGTTTTGGTTCCACATTAGGACAGTAGCAAAAGCATTAAAAAAACACTTTTCTCTTTTAGTCATATTGATCATATCTTAATGGCATTCTCTGAAAAATAGCAGAAACAAATAAAATTAGCAGCTCAAGACTTTTGCACAATAAATCTTATTTTTGCACATAAATCTACCACATCACACATCAAGCTTATTTTTTAAGGTGGACTGAATCTGGATATCCCATCCTGACTCCAGGCTTTCTCTTACTGTTCTGTTTCAAAACATTAGATCATAAAACAGATCCAAACATTGTGCTTTCACTGTGAAAATGGACATTTGGAAATCGAGGATTGTGTTGTAGCTGTGACACAAAGACGGCCTCGTACATTTATACTGTTTGTACGTTCATGAACCAAAGTTTACCTGAACAAGTCCTTTTTTCTGAAAGTGTGTGGCTAAACGGAAATGATAACATCCTGGACAGAACACCAGTCCATCACAGGCAAATACACAGAAAACATCACTGGACTTGGACTTTTGATAATTACATTTTTTTTTTGTTGTTGTTCTAGAGTGCTTTAGAGTTTACACATTTATTAAAACTGTGTTTTGCTTAATTGTTCATTTTTGTAAATAACTGGGGAAAAATAGGACATTTTTAAACATATGCATTTTTAAATTGTATATTAAATGGTCAGAGTAAGTTATAGTGTGAAAATAAAAAGGGTATTAACATGAAGATCGAACAAATTAAAATAGTTTAGCTGTTATTTAGCTTCTGTCTCTATTTGTCTGATGGATATTTACTGGCCGCCGGGACACCAGGGGGAGCCAGACTGCTGTTGGGAGAGCAGCCAGTCAGGCTCAGTAATCAGGAGTGATTCCTCACAGCTGACCCCACTATATATTTTTTGTTTATATATTGGAAAGACATGCTGGGTCAGTTTAATGGCACTGCTGATAATTTGGTAAAGACCCTTGGGCACACACTCTCATATTAAAGCACATGTGCAAAAAAACTACAAAGGTCACAAGCTCAAACATACACCTGATGTTAGAAGCCACCCATTTTGGGAGTTTGTTTTCTGCCCATTTTAGGGTTTGAGTGTTGTATCGATTTTCAGTAAGTATTTCAGGTGCTGCTCTTGTGTCGGAACCCAGTGTAGCTCTGTATTAGGAGCGCGTCTCACTGTAACACTTCTGTCTCTGTGTTTCATTTTAGGAACTTTCAGTAAAGCAGCATTTTCGGATCTTCAGGCTTGATTAAGAGTGGAGTCTGTCAGGAGTTCTGTGATGTATGAAGATGCCAATCCACTGAGAGTTTAAAAACTACAAGCAGATTTTTAAAATATTTTCTAAATGAGACAAGCAGCCAGTGTAGTGCAGCTCAAAGATATTTATTTTCTTTTAATTTTATTAGAAGGTCAAAAATTCTAGAGAAGCAAGGTTGTGCTGGTTTGGACCAGTGTCCAATGTCCAGAGGAGAGATGAGGATTATATTGGGAGGAGCATGTTGAAGATGGAGCTGCTAGAAAAGAGGAAGACCAAAGAGGAGGTTTATGGCTGTGGTAAGAGAACATGCAGGTGGTTGGTTTGAAGCCGGAAGATGCAGAGGACCGGGAGAAATGGAAACAGTTGATCCGCTGTGGCGACAGCAGAGAAGGTCAGAAACTCACCTGACGTTTTAGTCGTTTCTTTTACACCTTGCTGGCCATTTTCATCGGGTGATTGACTTTCAGGTTTTCCACTGGATAGCGTGACTGTAGTCAGCACTAAAGTCAGAGCAGAAACATAGTGTATGGCTTAAAACATTAAATATTAGCTGGAATTACAGGTCCCAGAACAGCAAGATGTTGTAACATTGCTGATTTGATATTTATCAAAAGCAATTAAACAGCAACAGAGTTTAAATTTGGTACAATGCTGGAAATATAGCCTGGTTAAACATGTGCAACTTGCATTTTTAAGCATTTAGCAAAAATGCTAACACTGAGCAAATGATGGACCTATCTGAGGGCTTCTTATTCCTATGTGGCAGTGCTCCCCGGACAAATAAAGCTCCACTTTTTGTGTACAGGGTGCTTGATTTACTGTTGCATTACTGCTTCAAATTGAGAACGTGAGGGGTTTAATTCCATGCTGTTTTTTTTTATATGATTTTATGCATTTAATGTTTACAATTTTTTTTCAATACATTTCTCACACCACAGACTCCGTTCTAACAACTGTTCATCTAAAATCCTCTCAGCAACAGTGCATGTGGTCAGAGCCCCCACAGCTGGTCTTTCTGGCTCAACTCTACTAACGGCCCACAGTTCACAATTTTGGGGTATTTTGTTTGCCGCTGGACCAACATGAAATTCCTCTGGTCTAGATAATACACCGCGTTCCAAATTATTATGCAAAACACACCAATGTTCATATCAGTGAGGTATATTTAAATGAAGTTGTTTAAAACTCCAGGCTTTTTTTTACTGTTCTGTTTCAAAACATTAGATCATAAAACAGATCCAAACATTGTGCTTTCACTGTGAAAATGGACATTTGGAAATCGAGGATTGTGTTGTAGCTGTGACACAAAGTCCGCCTCGTACATTTATACTGTTTGTACGTTCATGAACCAAAGTTTACCTGAACAAGTCCTTTTTTCTGAAAGTGTGCGGCTAAAGGGAAATGATAACAACCTGGACAGAACACCAGTCCATCACAGGCAAATACACAGAAAACATCCCTGGACTTGGACTTTTGATAATTACATTTATTTATTTATTTTTTGCTCTAGAGTGCTTTACGTTTTACAACATTTATTAAAACTGTGTTTTGCTTAATTGTTCATTTTTGTAAATACCTGGGAAAAATAGGACATTTTTAAACATATGCATTTTCAAATTGTATATTAAATGGTCAGAGTAAGTTATAGTGTGAAAATAAAAAGGGTATTAACATGAAGCTCTAACAAATTAAAATATTTTAGCTGTTATTTAGCTTCTGTTTCTATTTGTCTGATGGATATTTACTGGCCGCCGGGACACCAGGGGGAGCCAGACCGCTGCTGGGAGAGCAGCCAGTCAGGCTCGGTAATCAGGAGTGATTCTTCACAGCTGACCCCTCCAATATATAAACCAAAAATATATAGTGAAGACATGCTGGGTCGGTTTAATGGCACTGCCGATAATTTGGTAAAGACCCTTGGGCACACGCACAATCATACACCTGATGTTAGAAGCCACCCATTTTGGGAGTTTGTTTTCTGCCCATTTTAGGGTTCGAGTGTTGTATCGAGTTTCACTGAGTATTTCAGGCGCTGCAGCTTCAGGTGCTGCTCTTGTGTCCGAACCCAGTGTAGCTCTGTATTAGGAGCGCGTCTCACTGTAACACTTCTGTCTCTTTGTTTCATTTTAGGAACTTTCAGTAAAGCAGCATTTTCTGATCTTCAGGCTTGATTAAGAGTGGAGTCTGTCAGGTGTTCTGTGATGTATGAAGGTGCCAATCCACTGAGAGTTTAAAAACTACAAACAGATTTTTAAAATATTTTCTAAATGAGACAAGCAGCCAGTGTAATGAAGCTCAAAGATATGTTTTCTTTTAATTTTATTAGAAGGTCAAAAACTCTAGAGAAACAAGGTTGTGCTGGTTTGGACCAATGTCCAGAGGAGAGGAGAGATGAGGATTATATTGGGGTGGTGGTGGTCTAGTGGTAGGGTACTTGCCTATGGACCTATGGATCCAGAGGTCCCTGGTTCGAATCCCACCTCTAGCCACCACTGGGTCCCTGAGCAAGACCCAGGGACCCAGTGAGTTGCTCCAGGGGGACTGTCCCTGTAATTAGGACATGTAAGTCACTCTGGATAAGAGCGTCTGCTAAATGCCGTAAATGTAAATGTAGAGGATGTTGAAGATGGAGCTGCCAGGAAAGAGGAAAACCAAAGAGGAGGTTTATGGCTGTGGTAAAAGAACATGCATGTGGTTGGTTTGAAGCCAGAAGATGCAGAGGACCGTAAGAAATGGAAACGGTTGATCTGCTGTGGCGACAGCAGAGAAGGTCAAAAACTCACCTGATGTTTTAGTTGTTTCTTTTTCACCTTGCTGGCCATTTTCATCGGGTGATTGACTTTCAGGTTTTCTACTGGATAGGTCGACTGTAGTCAGCACTAAAGTCAGAGCAGAAACATAGTGTATTTTTGGGGTATTTTGTTTGCCGCTGGACCAACATGAAATTCCTCTGGTCTAGATAATACACCGCATTCCAAATTATTATGCAAAACACACCAATGTTCATATCAGTGAGGTATATTTAAATGAAGTTGTTTAAAACTCCAGGCTTTCTTTTACTGTTCTATTTCAAAACATTAGATCATAAAACAGATCCAAACATTGTGCTTTCACTGTGAAAATGGACATTTGGAAATCGAGGATTGTGTTGTAGCTGTGACACAAAGTCCGCCTCGTACATTTATACTGTTTGTACGTTCATGAACCAAAGTTTACCTGAACAAGTCCTTTTTTCTGAAAGTGTGCGGCTAAAGGGAAATGATAACAACCTGGACAGAACACCAGTCCATCACAGGCAAATACACAGAAAACATCCCTGGACTTGGACTTTTGATAATTACATTTATTTATTTATTTTTTGCTCTAGAGTGCTTTACGTTTTACAACATTTATTAAAACTGTGTTTTGCTTAATTGTTCATTTTTGTAAATACCTGGGAAAAATAGGACATTTTTAAACATATGCATTTTCAAATTGTATATTAAATGGTCAGAGTAAGTTATAGTGTCAAAATAAAAAGGGTATTAACATGAAGCTCTAACAAATTAAAATAGTTAAGCTGTTTTTTAGCTTCTGTCTCTATTTGTCTGATGGATATTTACTGGCAGCCGGGACACCAGGGGGAGTCAGACTGCTGTTGGGAGAGCAGCCAGTCAGGCTCGGTAATCAGGAGTGATTCCTCACAGCTGACCCCTCCAATATATAAACAAAAAATATATAGTGAAGACATGCTGGGTCTGTTGAACTGCACTGCCGGTAATTTGGTAAAGACCCTTGGGCACAAACTCTCATATTCAAGCACATGTGCAAAAAAACTACAAAGCTCACAAGCACAAACATACACCTGATGTTAGAAGCCACCCGTTTTGGGAGTTTGTTTTCTGCCCATTTTAGGGTTTGAGTGTTGTATCAAGTTTCAGTGAGTATTTCAGGCGCTGCAGCTTCAGGTGCTGCTCTTGTGTCCGAACCCAGTGTAGCTCTGTATTAGGAGCGCGTCTCACTGTAACACTTCTGTCTCTTTGTTTCATTTTAGGAACTTTCAGTAAAGCAGCATTTTCTGATCTTCAGGCTTGAATAGGAGTGGAGTCTGTCAGGAGTTCTGTGATGTATGAACGTGCCAATCCACTGAGAGTTTAAAAACTACAAACAGATTTTTAAAATATTTTGTAAAGGAGACAAGCAGCCAGTGTAGTGAAGCTCAGAGATATATGTTTTCTTTTAATTTTATTAGAAGGTCAAAAATTCTAGAGAAGCAAGGTTGTGCTGGTTTGGACCAGTGTCCAATGTCCAGAGGAGAGATGAGGATTATATTGGGAGGAGCATGTTGAAGATGGACCTGCCAGAAAAGAGGAAGACCAAAGAGGAGGTTTATGAATGTGGTAAGAGAACATGCATGTGGTTGGTTTGAAGCTGGACGATGCAGAGGACCGGAAGAAATGGAAACGGTTGATCCGCTGTGGCGACAGCAGAGAAGGTCAGAAACTCACCTGACGTTTTAGTCGTGTCGTTTTCACCTTGCTGGCCATTTTCATCGGGTGATTGACTTTCAGGTTTTCCACTGGATAGCATGACTGTAGTCAGCACTAAAGTCAGAGCAGAAACATAGTGTATGGCTTAAAACATGAAATATTAGCTGGAATTACAGGTCCCAGAACAGCAAGATGTTGTAACAATGCTGATTTGATATTTATCAAAAGCAATTAAACAGCAACAGAGTTTAAATTTGGTACAATGCTGGAAATATAGCCTGGTTAAACATGTGCAACTTGCATTTTTAAGCATTTAGCCAAAATGCTAACACTGAGCAAATGATGGACCTATCTGAGGGCTTCTTATTCCTATGTGGCAGTGCTCCCCGGACAAAATAAAGCTCCACTTTTTGTGGACAGGGTGCTTGATTTACTGTTGCATTACTGCTTCAAATTAAATCCCACATTGAGAAAGTGAGGGGTTTAATTCCATGCTGTTTTTTTTAATGTGATTTTATGCATTTAATGTTTAAAATTTTTTCAATACATTTCTCACACCACAGACTCAGTTCTAACAACTGTTCATCTAAAATCCTCTCAGCAACAGTGCATGTG